>PITA01007847.1:26733-89157 GCA_004023965.1 Spilogale gracilis | reverse complement strand
GAGTGAGAGAGGGAGAAGCAGGCTTCCTGCCAAGCAGGGAGCCCGATGTGGGACTCGATCCCAGGTCTCTGGGATCATGACCTGAGCCGAAGGCAGTCGCTTAACCAACTGAGCCACCCAGGCACCCCTCCACCCATCCTTTTATCCCTTCCTCCCTCCTTCTATCTCTCCGTCCTTCTACCCATCTCTCCACCTCTTTACCCTTCATCTGGTCAACCAGCCCTCTCTATTCCCGCTCCATCTGTCTCCATCCCCCTCTACCTTTTCTCTCATCTCCCAGCTCTCCACCCCTTTCTCTACCTATTGAGCGCTCTCCATGAACCAGGCACCACCACTGTATCTCGGGAGGGGACCAGCATGCTGCGTACTGTGAGATCTCAATCAGTATTTGTGGATGGGACCTAATGGCACCCTTGCCTTCCAGAGCTTACCCTACAGTGAGAGTGAAGTCCATTGCTAACTTCAGTTCTGCTGAGTCAGCAGTTGAGACTTGTCTGTGCTTGGGAAGAAGGTGGACAGAAGTATTGGATGGGCCAGCTTTTAAGAGTCCTTACAGTGAGCCAGGAACCTTACTTACCCTCTCTGTTTCCTCTTAGCCATCCTGGAAGGAAGATAGGATTTATCTCCGTTTTATCAACTGAGGAGCCGGGCCCAGAGGCCCTGATACAGGAAGGAAATCTGAGTATACCTTCCTACCAATTCCACTGTGGGGATCAAATGTGTGGTCCCTTTTCTGATTTCACTCTAAACCTTTCTTCCAGAAAATCCCAAATACAGCCTACACTTCAAGGCATGATGTGTTTGCCCCTGCTCCTTCCCCTAGAATGCTCTAGTCTTCTCCTCCAGAAGAAATCCCACCTGCTTTCCAATATTCATCCCCAAGGATGCCTCCCTCAGGAGGTCTTCTAAGATTGCTCCCACCCCTACCAACTTCAGCAAGAGTTAACCATTTCTTTTCTTCCCACAAAGGGTTACTTACTTCCCATCCCCCCATACACATTACATTGTGTCTGTCTTGTCTGAAGATTGTTGAGTGAGGGGGCTGTGTGTCTGTTTTCTCCCTTAAGTGGGTTGGGGACCTACCATCTGAGTCACTTTGCCACCTCCCCCAACATACACACTTCACCCAATACGAGAGCATGCACAGTGGACAAGCAACAGAGGTGAAGCAGATGGATAGCTAGAGGTGATATTAAATATATTTCTCAGCCAGCAGAGCCTGGAAAGCAATCAGTCAGAGAGGTAAGAACCAACAGAGTTCTTGCCTGCGATTTCCTTCCACCGAGCACTGGCCTGATCTCTGCCTCCATGTAGGAAAGAGGCTGAGAGGCCTTCAGTCTCTGGGGAGGCTGGTCGGGAAGGCACCGGCTATGAACTGGGGGAGCCCAGGTCTGATCAGACCACACCTGATGCCTCCTTCCCGGGCCTTCCCGGGCCCAGACCAGCGCTGTCCAAGCCACAAAGGCATCTGATGAGGTAGAAGGAGACTCTGGAAATCAAGTAAAAGCTCGTATGTAAATGGCTCACGTGCTTCAGGGGCGGAGACTTGACCCACACCGAGTCATTCAAACCCAACCGCCCTCTGGGGTAGGTGCCATTTTCCCGCAGCAAGAGCGAGGTTCTGGAAGACGAGATGATTTCCCAAGATCTCCCAGCCTGTTAGCATCCAGCTGGGGTTGGAATTCAAGCAGTGGGTTTCCCAGGACCCAGTGCTACTGAGACAGTCCACACTTCGGCCCTGGCCCTGGAGTAGGCCAAGGGGCAAATGGGGCATAGGTGGTGCCTGGGCCCTAGCAGAACAGAAGAAAGGCTGGCCTTCTGGGGGCCTGGACACCTAGGACAAGAGCTGAGCCAGTGGCCATAGGGTCCACTTCCTCAGTGCTGTTCCGTGCCGGACACACTGCTGACCTCCGCTCTCATCCCACAGACTGAACATCGTCGTGGCCATTTGACAGATGAAACCGTTGAGGCTCAGAGAGGCTGACTTGCCCCAGACTGCTCAGCTGAGCAGCGGCCAGACTGAGGCCCAACTCCAGTTCCCTCCATTTCCGCTCATCGTCCCTCCACGAGTGACCGTGGCCCAGGGAGGGGAGGAGAGGAGTAGTGGCAGACAGAGTGAGAGCAGAGGGAAGCAGCCAGGGAGAAACAGAAGGAAGAGCCCAGCTTTTCTGTTTCTTTATTTTAATTGATTGATTGATTGATTAAGTTGAGGTAGAGCAAGACCAAGGGTAGGGACAGAGGGGGAGGGAGAAACAGACTCCCTACTGAGCCCCCCAGACAAGGCAGCTCCTTCGCTTCCGCAGGAATACCCAAAACCTTGACCTTTGACCCGAACAGGGACTGTGACCCTCACGCCCCCAGCTTCTCTGGTTCCATTGGCCCCAGGTGTGGTTCTGGCCTCAGGGCTTGCAGCCTCCAGCACAAAAGAGAGGAAACAAGGCTGGTAGGAGCTTCCCCGCCCCCACCCTCCACCCCCAGCCCTACAGCCTCGCCCTCCCCACATTCCAAAGCCTCCCCCCCAGCGGGGGCAGGCAGGGGCAATTTTCTCTGTCCATCTGTGATTTTTCTGTGATCCGGTTGTTCCAAGCCACCTCTGATGAAAGCCGTCCGCCCACAAGGCCTGGGGGACTCTGTGGGACCATGTCTGAGATTTCCCAGGGAGTCCCATGTCACTTGAGAACTATCCTTGGGAGCAACCCGGGTCGCTGCAGGGGATTCTCCGAGAACTTGGTTTTGGGTGGGCCACGTGGAACTTCATGAGCGCAGCCCCTCCCAGACCTTGTCACGTGGGGGAGAACTCAGGGAGTGGAGGTGCCCGGTCCCTCTCATACATCCCAGAAGGATGAGCAGGACGATGCTGGCAGTCTGGATAACTGCACTGGGTTTCCGGAGATGCTACGTCCAGGAGCCTTGGCTTCTGAAAGGCCATTTTTGCAACCACATAAGGGATTCCGGCGGGGTGTTTTGGGAAGTGTGATTGGAGCTTGGGGCTGCGAAAGCAACCTTGGGTGTTCCCCACAAGTCCCAAGCCCAGTTGCCACTCTCCGAGGCCTGTCTCCATGGAGAACTGAAATCCCCCATATCCCTTGCTGAGAAGGTATCCTTTGTACTTGATCCTTTGTAAGTTAACTGTGACTTCGGATGATTTTACGTGTAGGTGTGTTTGATTTTCGCTGGGCCCCCAGCCCAGCTCTCTGTGGAATGCAGAACCCCATTCTGCCTGTACGCTCGTGAGCCCCTACTCCTACACCCACAATCTGTTGGAGGGCAGAAAAGGCCCTCCAGCCGTAAAGCTCCATTCACTGACAGCCCGAAACCCCTTCCTACCTAAACCCCGGTAGGAAGGGGCATCGGAGCCTGGAAGGGGCGGGGCGGGGCGGGGGGATGGCAGCGCTGATCCAGCCCAGCTGTTCAAACATCCAGGCCCCTTCCCTCTTCCTTCCAAAGTCCCTGGTCAGCACTCAGCCCTGGATGGAAGCTGCCCTGGTTCCCCGCAGTCAACACCGCACAGAGATTTCCTCTCACAGATGGGAGGCTTCTCGCTAACCTTCACAGGCCGGAAAGCACCCAGCTCCGCGGGAGCCCCCCCGGGCTGGGTGGAGCAGGGAACTGAGCGAATGACCCTGCTGAGCTCAGAGGCAAAGCACAGGAAAGAGCGTGGGAGGAGGTGAGAGGCCACGGGCCAGCTGCCACCCACACCAGCCCCTGACTCTCACTCCACATTCCCACCTCTAGCCATTGTCCACACCAGCCCCTCCTACCTCTTCTCTGGGGCTCTCCATTCTACCCGATTCCAGGTTCACGGATAAAGTGCGTCCGAATGGAAAGCATCTCTCTCTCCAGCCACTGGCCCCATGGTGGCTTGTCTTCTGTGGCCCCGGTCATGTCCTGCTTTACAGATATTAGGGTGAGGGTATGCTGCCTATCACAGCTCTTGAGATCAAGATGTGAGCTTAGTCCTGCGTTGTGGTCCACAGAGGGCACCCCACCCAGGGGCTTGGGGAGGAGCAAGGAGAACTGACATTTACTCATTTAGTAAGTTTGCACTGCTTGGGACTTTACTTATCCCCTTAATACCTGTGCAAGGGGGGTGGGCAACACGGCGAGATGGGCAACCCTGTCCACCTTTCACAGATGAAGCAACCACTATACACCCTGCCTTCCTTACTGACATTTTCTGAGAGTCCTGGGATAGAGGAACATCATGGATTTTTCTATGTTGCTTTCGTATCCAGCAACCTTGCTAAATTCTCTTGTTAATCCTAAATCAGCTGATCCTTGAAAGGGTTTGAACTGCATGGGTCCACTTATTTCTGGATCTTTCCCCCCAGTAAATGCAGTCCAGGACTGCAAATGTCTTTTCTCTTCCTTATGACCTTTTAAGTAATATTTCCTTTTCTCTAGCTCCCTTTATTGTAGCAATACAGTATTTAGTGCATATCCCATGTTAATCGCCTATTTATGTTCTTAGTAAGGCTTTTGGTCAAGAGTAGGGTATTAGCAGTTTTGGGGGAAGTCAAAATTCTATACAGATTTTTGACTGCAGAGGGGGTCTCGCACTCAGTCGGCTGTACTCTATGTGGGAATTCTTTAGGATCATCCATGAAATGATCACATCAGTCGCAATCACCTCTTATTTTTTCTTTCCTTCCAATATTGATATCCTTTTGTCTTTAGACATTTTTATTTTATCTTCTTTTGTGTCTCACTCTGCTGATGGGGATCTCCAATGCAGCATTAACTAAAAGTGATATTAGCAAGCATCTTTTCCTTATGGCCGATTTTAAAGCAGACCTTTTCTGTCATTCTTCCTGCTTTATAATGTCTGTGATAGGGTTTCCGTAGATACTACATATTAGTATGTAGTATCTAAAGAAACATGTCTTCTCTTCCTGGTGTCCTGAGAGTTTTTTCATGAATGCACATTGAAAGTTATTGCACTCTGTTTCTGCGTCTGGTGAGCCCATCATGTAGCATCTGTCCTTGTTGATTGCGCTAAATGACATTCATCTGTCTTCCGAAGTCAAACCAACTTTGCATTCTTGGGATACATTGAACATGACCTGATATGTTGTCCCTTTTGTTCATTAGATAATTCTGTTTGCTACCATGTTATCTGGAGTTTCATCTCTATGTACATGAGTGAGGTTGTTTTCTTTTTCATTGTGTTGTGTCTGGGTTGGGTATTAAGGTTTTACTCATCTCATAAAAATGAGCTGGGATTATCTTCATTTTTCTGACCGCTGGAATAGTTTGCATGAGACTGGAATTACCGGAAACTTGTCTATTAGTAGAACTTGCCTGTAAAGATGTCTGAACCTGGTGTTTTAAACAGTGGAGAATCTGAAATTTTGGATTTGTTTTCTTTTGTGGTTCAAGGCTGTCCATGTGAACGTTAGAGGATATCACTTAGGAATGAGGGCCTTGATCCCAGGACTCTGGGATCATGGCCTGAGCCAAAGGCAGGTGCTTAACAATGGAGCCACCCAGGTGCCCTCATGCCACATAATTTTAATATGTATTTGGAGAATGTTGACAGCATCTTATGAGTATTTTAGCAGCTTAATTGAAATGTAATTGATACAAATTCACTTTACAAATACAACACATACAATTTGATAAATTTTGAAATCTATATACATCTGTGAAGCCATCACTGCTTTCATGATAGTGAGCATATCTATCCTTCCCTACAAGTTTCCTCTTGCCATTTGATAATTCCTCCCTGCCTTCCCCCACCTTTCCTCCAGGTAACAAATGATCTGCTTTATGTCCCTGTATATTGTCTGCATTTTCTAGAATTTTACAAAATGGAATCATACAATATATACTCTATTCTATCTGACTTCTTTCACTCAGCATAATTATTTTGAAGTTCATCTAATTTGCAATGTGTATCAATAATTTATTCCTTTTTCTTGCTGAGTAATATCCCAGTGTATGACTATACCAGAATTTTTTTATCCTTTCAACTTTCAGTGAACATTTAGGTTGGTACTAGTTTGGGCCACCATAAAAAGCTGCCACGAACATTGATTGTAAATCTTTGAATGAAACACATACTTTTACTTCTCCTGGTAAATAGAAGTGGAATGGCTGGGTCATAGAGCTGGTATATATTTAACGTTTTAAGAAACTGTCAAACAGTTTTCCAGAGTGGTTGGACCATTTTACATTTTTACCAGCAGTGTATGAGGGTTCTAATATATTCTCACCAACACTCGGTATGGTCAGTCTTCTCTGTTTTAGACATTTTAACAGGTTAACCCCCTCTCTTTCTCTCTCTCTCCTCCTTCCCTCCCTCCCTTCCATCCTTCCTTCTTTCCTTCCTTCCTTCCTTCCTTCCTTCCTTCCTTCCTTCCCTCCCTCCCTCCCTCCCTCCCTCCCTCCTTCCCTCCTTCCTTCCTTCCTTCCTTCCTTCCTTCCTTCCCTTAAATGGATTAAATAGATTTGATCCTCACTGAAAAACATATCAATGGGAGAAAAAACACACAATAGGAACAGAAAGTAAGGTTACCTGCCAATGTCCCTGCATCTTGCACTTGATAGTCTCTCTGGTTTGTGGCAAGCTTTGCCTTCTCCATGAAATTCTGCCCATAGGTACAGCTGCTATATAATCTGTTTAGAGGGCCATGGATAAGATGAGGTTCACATTTCCATGTGTATTGAGTTCCATTTCTCTCTCTACTAGTTAAGCAGTTTTCTTTATTATTTGGGTTGTTACACTTAATATTTTCACATTCTAACTCAGCATAACACAGCTAAATAAGTTATACCTTCTTACATTAGACTCCCCTAAATTAAACATTATTGGCTTTGTGTTATACAGTCATTGTCTTTTGAATATAGCCATATATTTACCATATTTGCTCATCATTCTTTTGTGCATCTCAGGCCTTCCCACTCAGATATTTTCCTTTCTACTTAGAGTATATTTTTAAAAATTGCTTTATTAAGCTGTAATTTGTATACCATATAATTCATCCATTTAAAGCAGCATTTCAATGGTTTTTACTAGATTCACAGAGTTGTACAACCATCACCACAATCAATTTTGAACATTTGTGTCACCTGAATAAGAAACCTCATTACCATTAACTGTCTATCCACATTTCCCCTGAAATCCCCCAGCTATAGGCAACCACTAATCTCTTTTTTGTCTCTATAGATCTGCCCATTCTGAACATTTCACATAAATGAAATCATATTATATGTGGGCTCTTTTGTGACTGGCTTCTTCCACTTAGCATAATGGTTTCAAGGGTCATTGTACTGTAGCATGTATTAGTACTTCATTGCTTTTTACTGCCAAATAATGTTCCGTTGCATGAATATACTACGTTTTATTTATCCCTTTATTAGCCAAAGCACATTTGGGTTTTTTCCAGTTTTAGCTATTATGAGTATGCTGCTATAAACATTTATGCATAATTTTTTGCATGGGTATATATTCACTTCTCTGGGGTACATATGAGGAGTGGAATTGCTGGGTCATGTGGTAACTCCACATAACTCCACGTGCAATATTTTGAGAAGCTGCCAAACTGTTTTCCAAAATGGCGGCACCATTTTATATTCCCATCAGCAATGAATGAGGGTTCTAGTTTCTACAGTTCTCACCAATATTTGATATTTTCTTTCTTCTTTTCTAAAGATTTTATTATAGCCATCTGAGTGTGTGTGAAATGGTATTCATTGTAGTTTGACTTGCATTTCCTTGATGGTTAATTATGTTGCGCATGTACTTATATTTTTAGGTATGTGTTGGCTATTTCCATATATTTTCTAGAGAAATGTCTATTTAAGTCTGGTTTTTCAACTGGGTTACCTGTCTTTTTAATATGGAGTCTTAACAGTTGTTTACATATTCTGGATAGTAGTTCTTTATTCAGTGTATGATTTGCAAATATTTTGTCCCATTCTATATTTGCCTTTTCACTTTCTTGATAGTGTCCTTTCAAGCACAGAAGTTTTAAGTTTTGATGAAATCTAATTGATCTATATTTCCTTTTGTTGCTTGTGCTTATTGCTGCTATATTAAAGAAGGTTCTGCCTCACCCACATAACTAAGATTTACACTAATGTTTTCTTCTAAGAGTTTTACAGTTTCAGTTCTTACATGTAGTTTTAGGATCAATTTAAGTAACTTTCATGTCTGATATTAAGGAAACAGTCCACCTTCATTCTTTTCCTTGTGGGTATCTAGTTTTTCAACACCATTTGTTAAAAAGACTATTCTTTCTCCATCAAATTGTCTTGGTACTGTTTTCCATAAATGCACTGGTTTATTTCCGAGCTCTCAATTCTCTTCCATCGGTCTATATGTCTGGCCTTACACCAGTACCATAATATCTTGATTGTTAGAGCTTTGAAGTAAGTTCTTTTTCTTTACGATTTTTATTTATTTACTTGAGAGAGAAAGAGAGAGAGCGCACACAGAGGGAAATTGAGAGGGAGGAACAGGTTACCCGCGGAGCAGGGAGCCTGATATGGGGCTTGATCCCAGGACCCTGGGATCGTTTGTTACCCAGGCCAAAGGCAGCTATTTAACCAGCTGAGCCACCCAGGTGCTCCTGAAGTAAGTTTTAAAATCAGGAAGGGTGAGCCCCTCAGCTTTGTTCTTTTTCATATTTGTTTTAGTGACTTTAGGTCCCTTAAATTTCCATATGAATTTTGAGATCAGTTTTTATAAAACAACCAACTGGGCTTTTGGTAGAGGTTTCAATTAATTTATTAATCAATTTGGAGCACTTTGCCATCTTAACAATACTAGGGCTTCAATCCATGGACAATAGAGATCTTTCCATTTATTTCAGTCTTTCTTACTTTATTTCAATAGTATTTTGTCATTCTTCAGAGTCCAACTTCTGCCTATCTTTCATTAAGTGTATTCCTAAGTATTTTATTTTTATTTTATTTTTTATGCTATTGCTAATGGAATTATTTTCTTACATCCATTTTGGGCTATTCATTGCTAAAATGTGGAAATACAATACATTTTTGTATATAGTATATCCTGCAACCTTGCTGAATTTGTCTATTAGTTCTAATAGTTTTTGAGTTGATTCTTTAGGATTTTTTGTATATAAGAATATGTCATCTGCAAGATAGGTTAACTTCTTCCTTTCCAATCTGGATGTCGTGAGTTTCTTTTTCTTGCCTAATTGCTCTGGTGAGAGCCTCCAAGACAGCTTTAGATAGAAGTGAGGAGAGCAGACATCCTTGATTTTAGGAGGGTGTTTGGAAGTTTGTTGGTGACAAACCTTTTCAATTTTATTACACCTTTGTTTTTGAAAAGGAGATTCATTAGATGGAGAATTCTAGGTAAACAGCTATTTGATTTCAGCAATACAAATTTCAAATATGATAGAAATGCCATTCTGCTACCTTCTGGGTTAAATTGTTGCTGTTGAGAACTCAGCCCCATCTGCTTAAATGCCATTCCATTAGAAGCAATTTTTTGTCTCTCTGGCTGCTTTCCTAATATCTCTCTCTTTCTCTGTCCTGTAACTTTGCTGATTTACTTTAATGCCTGTAATGTGGATTTCTTTTAACTTTTAGTGCACAGGAATTACTGAGTTTTCTAGAAGGTTTGCTGTCTTTCAACAGCTCTTGAAGGTTTTTAGCTATGATCTCTTCAAATACTGCCTCTTTCCTATGCTCTCTCCTTTCTGTCCAGTATTCTAATTCCACGCCAGATTTTTGTACTCTATCCTCCATGTCTTTTCACTTCTCCTTTATATTCAACTCTTTTCCTCTTGGAGCTGCACTCAGGATAAATTTCTATAGCTCTATCTTACGTCTTACTAATTCTGTCTTCAGCTTTACATAATCTATTTGGTTCATACCTTGAACTCTGCAATTTCAAGGATGACATTTTTCATTTCTAGTGGTTGAGTTTGGCTAATTTCCAAACACATTTATGTAGGTATGGGCTCCTGTACTCGTTCACATGTTTGAGTCGGCTGAGGACCTTCATTCTTTAGCTTTACATTTGCCTCCATTGTGGGTTTTTGCAGTTATCATACATTTTTATAACACGAACACCATTATAAATTTGTGAAAAGCTGAGGTATGGTTGGGCCCATGGGGAGGTAAGAAGGGAGGGTTTTCACTCTGTTTCCCAAATTTACTCTACATATACCTTCACTACTGTTATTTTATTTTTGGTAATGGTGGGATGTGCAGGTGTGTGTCTTAGGAATGAATATCCCAGAGGCAATCCAGATAGACTGAAGTCCCTTTCCCTGGGCCAGAACCCTGATGGACAGGACCCTCATTTAAGCCTTGCTCATTTGCCTCTCTGCTCATGAGCCGGGCTAATTATCATCCTTGTTTTAGACATGCAGTCCAAAGAGATAAAGGCCCTCATGCAGGACCACCCAGCTGGAAGATCCTGATATGCATTTGGATCTGTCTGGCTTGCTCTCTGGGACCAAGACCACTCCAGCAAGACAGAACAGCCTCCAGCTGGAGGGAGAAAGGGCAGTCTGAGTGTGTTGGGTCTGGGGCTGAGGACCTTCAGGGGTCTGTCCCAGGGGACTCCCCCTCCCCTACCCAAGATGTGTCATATTCTCAGGGGCAGCCAAGGGTGAAGGGTAAGCAGGGCCAGGGATGGGGTGGGACCAGGAGGATGATGTCATCCCCACACTTAGTAATGCTTTGGCAGAACCTGAAGCTCCCACCTTGGGAAGGAGAGGAAGGAGGAGGGGGAGAATGGAGCCAGCAGCTACGAGGCTGCCAAGTTGCTGATCAGGAATGGGCACCATGCCAGGAGCATCCGAGACCAGACCTCCTGGGCAGGGGGGCCTCAGGGAGAGGAGAGACATTCTCAGAGTCCTGGGGTGGGGGGACTCTGGAAAGCGCTGTCCACATCAGATCGAATGCAGAGCGCTCCTCGGTCGGGTTACATGTCTGATTGGCTAGGCTGGTGTCCAACCATCCCTGATGGATGTTCGACTGGCTGACGGCTTGTTTATCTTCTCACGGGTGGATGGGCTGTCTGGTTTATGTGACTGACAGCTGGAGATGCCAGCAGGAAGGGGCCAAATCTCTGTCCACTTTCATGAGGACTTGAGCTACCCTCTCACAGGTGCCTGACGCCCCCTTCCAAACACACAGGGTTGGGCAAAAGGAAGGGAAGAAATTAACATCCCTAGGTGTCTAGGTACTGGGGGGATGGGGTTGACTGGGACAAGGCCTGCCCTCCAAGAGCTCCCATTCTAGCAGGGGAGACAGAGTCACACCCATGGTGACGGAAACCTGTGCCTTGCTTGATCTGAAACTTGGGGGTCTGGAAGTCGACAGCCACTGTATTCTTGTCTCCTGATGGCTCCTTATGATTTGTTCTCAGGTAGTGCCCCAAGTTTTCTAACCTCTGCTAGGTGAAAAAAACACTTCAGTCCCTTTAAGTTGCACACGCAGAGTCAGATCAACAATGAAAAGCTTCTGGTCCCACATAATAGTCACACAGCCTTGAACTAAGTTTTGACTCTGCCCTTGCAGAGTAATGAGCAGGTAGCGAGCCCTGACGGGGCTTTGGCCTTCCTTCACCCTGCACACATCCTTGCTCCTCTGCCCCTCTTTCTTGTCCTGCCTGCTCTTTGCCATCTTGGAGGCTGTCAGGCTGCTTAGAGAAGATGAAGGAGAGGCGCAGGGAAGGAAAGGTTTACTTTGCTGAGCCTGTTGTGAGCTGGTCCTACTCACGGCGCCCTGCAGAGGGTGGGACTGACTCGAGGGTCCTCAGGCCCCTTCATCCCCCACCCTGGGAACACTCACCTCCGCCTCCCACATGTGGGCCATGGGCCTCCTCCACAGGGCTGCTCCCCACTCTCCCATGGTTTTCCAGGTCCGCAAACTCTGTTTATTGTTCCCCAAATTTGCTAGACCACAGAACTCTCATGATGACGATGGTGATGATGATGAATTCTGTGCCTTGTGTGGACTACTGTGGCAGACCAGGCCCATGTCTGGTCCAGAGGAAACACATGTGTCCTATACTCTGCCGAGCTCGGACATCCCGGCCCATCCCACCTCGAACTTGCCTCCTCCCGCTCATGCCTAGCACATAGCTACCCCTTTCTGGTCCTTTTAGATCTTTGGTAGCAACCAGCTCTGTCCAGGCCACCCTGTGCCCCACCTGCTGGAGACGGGTGACTCAGGGGATGTCTCTGACCAAGCCCAAGGGAGGGGCAGTGACGCCCTTCTCTCCCCCTTCACAGTGGTAGAAATCCAAATGCCTTCACATCTCCTTCCAAAGAATAAGCTCTCTCCTCCTCTCTAGCCCGCTCCCCCCCCATTCCATCAGCACACGTGTGTTGTTAACCCATTCTTGGCTGGAGCATCCACTGAGGCCTTCCTTCCAGTGTGACTCCTGATCTGCCCCCAGTCATACCCTGCCTCCAGGATCCTGGTCTCCAAGCCCAGGAAATGGGGCTTTCCTCAGTTCCCCATGCTGAACCTGGGAGCTTCCGCTAACCCCTGCTGATCCCAGTCGGCCCCTTGCTCTGGACCCAACCACCCTGGAGGGGCCCACCCCATTGGGTTTGCCACGGACTGTCCAGATTTCTGCACTGACAACCGCATATCCCGGGGAGTCCCTCTATCCCTGGCAAAGCTGCGGGCTGGTCACCCTATGCCTCTCTCCTGCTGTGATTGGTCCAATTAGAGGCAACTCTCGCTCCAACAGCGGTCTCTCATCCTGAGCTCAAGCCCCTCTGACCCCTTCTCCTGACAGCAACTGGAATGACTTCAGAGAGAAGTCTCCCCACTGTGCCCTCTGGGCCCCAGTTCCTGGAGGATCGTCTCACACCTCCAGGGCTCAGCCTGAGCCCCTTGCCTTCTCTAGCCTCCAGCACCCGGCAGCTGCTGCTCATTTCCGTGGAACCCTGGGCCCTGGGCCATCAAGGGTGACTCTGCCTCTGCACGTGCGTCCTGCCTATCTCTGCAAACAGCCAAACTCTAAAGATCCGGGTCTTGTCCTGCCTGGAGCACTCAGAAGGCTTCAGTGAGTTCCACAGACCAGAATTCCGTCTGACCCTGGACTGTGCTGATGACACCACTGGTGGGCACACAGGGTCACTCGTTCACCGGGCACGTGGAGCCACTGTGGTCTCCACTCGGGATACAGCGGGGAAGAACGTGCCCTGTGCACGTTCAGGAGCCCTACAGTGCACCTGTGGAGAAACACACACATGCCCACACATGTGTGCACACACACACGCACACACTCAGCTCTGACCTGAACAGAAACCTCAGTGTGCAATGGCTTTCCGGGGGCTGGACTTGAGGAGGCCCAAGTTCATGGCCAACAACCAACAATAAAATGCCCCTTCCATGGAGCGCTTGGGTGGCTCAGTTGGTTTAACAGGGTCTGTGGTCAAAGGAATGAGGTTGATACAAAAAGGAAGGTCAAGCAAAGCTTTATTTCGCACCAAGCATCAGAATTTTACTGGCCAGCCAGGGCCGCTTTCCCGGGGAGAAGGACCCCGCCTAATTTCTCCGGCTGGCCTTTATAGGGCACCCCCCCAAAATCACAAGCTGACTGGGGTCACATAACTATCTGAATTAATTTATACTTCCTTTGTATAGGGGAAAACCGCACCCAGAGCTGACCCGACTCACGTGTCTTGCCTGAGTTAATTTGCACTTCCATGGCCCTTGGACCCCAGAGGCTGAGGGCATTCAGGGCTTTCCCATCTGAGCCCAAGTACCCTATTGGGCTGCCCATTCTTAGTTTGCATCTAAATACCTCCCGGGAGGTTAAGGGGGTTAACTGATTGGTCTCCCCTAACCTGGCTCACCTTTGTTTTCCAGGGGCCTTTTGCCCATATCTCCCTGAGCAGTTTTTCTGAGTAAATAGCAAGGTGGCTTGGATTTTAAAACAGGTCCTTGCAGGTTAAGTGTCTGCCTTCAGCTCAAGTCATGATCCCAGGGTCAGGGCTCAAGCCCAGCCCCAGGTCAGATTCCCTGCTCAGTGGGAAGCCTGCTTCTTCCTCTGCCTTTGCCCCTCCCCTCGTCTGTGTGCACTCTCTCAATCTCTCTCTCTCCTTCCAATAAATAAATAAACTCTTCTTTAAAATTCCCCTCCCAATGCCTTCCCAACACAGGTGTTCTCTTCACCTCTCTGTGTCCAGGACATGGTCCCAGTGCCTTCACCAGCTCCCAGTGTGAACGCCTGCTATATAACTCTAGATGGCCCATGGTAGAAATGGGGAATATCAACCATGGCTCCCCCCCATACCCTCCCTCCCCCCTCCCAGAGCCAGTGGAAACTCCTCCAGGAAAGGCCCATTGGCCTGAGGCTTTTTCCTGACTGAGCTTCCCTTAGAAAGTGCTGCCCCAACCCCATTCCTTCTTAAAACAGGGCAGATGGGGCATCACACTTGGATGTTTCCCTGGAGCATCCTAATTCACAGAACCCCAGACTGGGCACATGAAGGACTACTGCCACCTTCTTCTGTCTTCTACATGGGGTCATTGTAGAGAGGGAGTTGGACACCCCTGACCCCTGCATCTTCATTCCCAGTCCTCAACATTGGCCCCAGTATCACCTCCTTCAGGAAGTCCTCCATGCTCCTCTCCTTCACCCATCCTCTCAGAGAGCAGGACAACCCTGGTCCCAAGCCTCTGGACCATGTTCACGGTGTGTCTGCCCTCCTCTTCTGCTGATTTCCTCTCTGAGCTTTGTTCTAAGCCAACATGTCTCAAACTGCCTGTGTATACGAAGCACAGGCTCCTGGAGCCCCTCACAGTCCAGGGCTGGGGCTCCAGACTCCAGATTTCTAGAAAAGGTTCAAGTGGTGGTTAAATCAGACAACTGTGGCCCTGCTCTAAGCACTCTTGCCTGAATTCTTTTCTCCACCACCTGATTTCATTCTGGTACTGAGAACAAGGTCCATTAGATACATTCATCCACCTAACCATTCACTCATTCATTCATTCATTCATTCATTCAACAAACACATCTTAAGTGCCCTTTCTGGGGCACATTATGCTCAAGCTGGGAGCAAGGTGAAGAATGAGCCAGAAGTTCTCTCTGCCCCTAGGAATTTAGAGTCTGGGAAGAAGACAGAAACCCTAACCAGCAGTCACAAGTCGCCGTCAGGAAGGCTCGGGCAGGGAAAGGAAGCAGGGGGCCTGACACTGAGGACTCGTTCTGCAGCAGGCAGACCTAGCTGGCCTTTGCGGCGACTGTGAGGGTGAGACTGGGACTGTGCCCATCTCTGAGAGGAGGAACTGAACACGACCACTGGCTGGTGATTGCCCAGCTCTGGTGGGCAGAAACTGGTTCGAACCCGTGGCCCGTGTGCGGACAAAGAGGAGGTATGTTTTCTTACTGCTTCAGAAGAAGGTCCTGGGAAGGCTCAGTGAAGCCACCGTGTCATTATGGGATGTGACAGGCAAGCCCCCTGAAGGCTGATGGGAGGGAAATTGGGGTTAGCCAGGAGAACAGAGGGAGACTCATTTCTGAGCGGGACAGCAGGCGGAGGAGTTCAGGGCATGAAGAGAGCCTCGCACTCAGGCTAGCAACTTGCTCCATGACATCGGGATCGGCCGGCAGCTGGGGCGTCCAGGCACTTGTCACCGTGAGCTCCCGGAGCAGGGAGGCCCCCAGCTGTGTGACTGAGTCCCTGGGCTGGATTCAAACAGCCTGTGGCCACCCACCCACCAGCTGTGTGACCCTGCAGAGCTCCTTAAGGGCTCGGATCCTCCTCAGGGGCTAAGATTCCCCCATTGCCTGGAAGAACCTCGGGCCTCCTAGTCTCTCCCCTCTGTACCCTTCCCGCTCCTACACACACACCTGCTGCAGCTCCTGGGGCACAAGAAGGCTCCTTGCAGCTAGATTCTGATCTACCAGGACACCTGGGTGGGGCCAGCTGCCAGCCTGGAGGAGGTAGCTTCTGCAGTGGCTGGTCTCTGAGAACAGCTAAGTGTCTACCCTAGGGATTGCCCTCATTCCAGCCCAGACTGTGCCTGAACTCCCCATGTGTAAACAGGTCAGCCAGGAGGGGCAGGGCACCGTGCCCAGCGCCTGGTTCGGGCAGATGGCTGCCATCCAACGGCAAAGCGGAGGGGTAGAGCCGGCCAGCGGGGACGAGGTGGCTCGTCCACTAGACACAGAGGCAGCAGGACGGAGCCTGTGGTTCTCCCTCCACTGCTGGCACACATCCCCTGTCACTGAGCCTGCTGAGCCTATGGCATCACCCAGGCCGGCTCTCGGAGTCAGGGAACATTTTCCGTCACCCCACTACCCTTTCTCCTCTGGGCCTTCCAGACCTCTATCTGCCACACATAGATCCCCGTAAAAATTTCAAAATCCCTTTATAAAAAGCCAGAGCTGTGGTCCCAGAGAAAGCAAAGGTCCCGCTTAAGTCAGCCATCCCCCGGGGTGGGTCCTATCCTGGCCACGGAGCAGTTCGGTGGGCTCAGCGTGGCCACGGCACTTCTCCAGAAGCTCAGCTTTCCCGTCTGTGAAATAGGGGGTGACCCCAACGACCATGGGTTACCGGTGCTGAGGGAAGGCTGGCACACGACAGGGGCCCAGGAAATGTCACGAGAGAAAGAACATTATGGAAATGGGTTCATGACAGGTGCTCAATAAATATTTGCTGATTAAATAGGAGGGTGAATGTAAAAAGAGATAAACGATCCCTACATCAGTGCTTTTGTCTCTCTTTCTAAAAGCACACTGGACTTAGAGACACTGGCTGGGGGCGAGACAGGAGCAGGGTGGGATGTGGCATAATTCTTGGGGAACGGAAGGCTGAGAACATTCTCGGTGACGTCAGCCCCTGTGTGCAGAATATATTACACCCTCTCCGCGCTGCTGGCTTGTGTTGACATTGAGGCTCGTCTGCGAAGGTGACTCAGGGATGAGCCCATGAAGACAGATTCCAGTTTCAATTCTGTCTCTGCCTCTGACTGTTCGGGTGGCCGGAGATGAGGACGGTCTTCTCTGGCCCTCTGTTTTTCTCATCTGTAAAGCGAGGATCCAAGTACCGACTCTCAGAGCCACTGGGAAGATTAAATTCGGTGATCTCTGCCGAGAGCTTGGAACTGGGCCTGGCAGGTGAAGGCTGTCATCATCATTCCCTAAGACACTGGATCAGCGAGCTGCTGCCGCATGACAACGAGCCCCCAATGTAGGACCCCAAACAACCACTATCTATTTGGCTTATGATTCTGCGTATCATAAATGCAGGCCGGGTTCAGCTCGGTGGTCCTTGGTCCTCCTCTCACATCTATGGCTGGCCGTGGGTGAACCGCGGCTATGTCGGAGGGCAGGCTGGCTGCCCACTGAGGCCGCGAGGTGACGGGGCCACGTGCGTCTCATCCTCCACCAGACTCCCCTGGCCTTCCTCATGGGCTGAATTTTGAGGAAGAGAGAATGGAAGCATATGAAACCTCTTGAGTCTTGGGCTCAGGATTGGCCCACTGTCCCCTCCCCACCTCCTATTGGCCACGGCAAGCCACGAGGCCAGCCACGATTCAGGGAAGAGATGCCTGCGCAGTCACATTGCCGAGGGCATCGAGGCGAGAAGGGGACTAGAGTGACCGTTTCTGCCAACAAGCGACAGGGCGACCACAGAGGACAACCGACCAAGTGACCACAGGGGACACCTGGGACAGGAACCAGGTCTGTGGATGCCCAGTGCAGTGACCCCACCTCCGAGGCCCTCTCTGCCCTGCGATGCCAGCCACAAAGCCCGTCACTCTCCTGATGGCTTTGCTGCTCCATTTTCCACCCTCCGTCACAGGCAACTTGCCACCTGGGAACTCCCTGAGCCTCAGGAGATGGAGACCTGAGTCCAAACAGGGCTGGCCACACGCATGCCGCACACAGATCATGGGGACCCTCATGACCACATCCTCTCAGTCCTCAGAGGAAGGAAAGGCCAGCCATCCACTAAGTAAATTGTTAAAGGATCCCGACAAGGTGGTCTTTAGTCCATCACAAGCTGCAGACAGTGTCCCTCGGCTGCCTGGGAAAGGGTTTTCTGTCCACGTGGAATCCATGAGAAGCTGTGACATTTACACCCACAGCTTGATGGGTTCCTGTGCCCTGTTCTTGAACCCTGGGCTGACCAGCCTCTGGTGCAGCGGCAGTCCTCACGGTACCCCAGGCAGTGAGGACAGCAGGTGACAACAACCAGACGGGGGACGGGCTTCTTCTGTAATCTCCTGCGCTTTGACTGGTGCATAGAGACAGAGTTTTGAGTGTCTGTCTCTGACACAGGATATGACTTCCAGTTTAAGTCTCTGTGTCTTGCCTGTGTCCCCCTCTAGACTGCCAGCTCTGTGACACCAGGGACTTCGCTCACTTGGCTGAGCCCAGATTCCCTCCACAGAGCCTGGCATTCAGTGGGCGCCCAATAGTTACTGCACAGATTGATGGATGAAACGTCAGATGTCGTTGAGTCGAGCCTCTTCAAAAAGGGCCCACCTCCTCAGCTCCCCTTAGAACCAGCGGTCTTTATTTCCCTTGGCCTCCCCCGTGGAAAAGGCACGGGCTCCAGGTGCCAATCCCAGCATCTCCCTGTGTGATGGTCAGGTACAGTTGTTCTGGTTGTTCACTGCCAAGAGTAGCTGCTTATTTAGATAACAGGGTAAACAGCTCCTCCTCCTCTATTGGGGCAGCCTGCAGCACACAATGTAGCCTTTCCAAGCCTTGGTTTCCACAACCGACGGAGTGGAGGTAGCAATCGTGTCTCCTCTTCTGGGGGAAAGGTTAGAAGTTAACTCTATGTACATGGTGGCTGCTGAGAGGACGATGATGTTGCTGACTGGGAAGGAGAAAGGGTCCAGAAAGAGGCACTGGCCGGTGCCTGCTGGCTTCCTGCCCTCTCTCCTCCGCTGCCTGCCTGCCCCTGTGTCTGCTGCCCCAGGCACCCCTCACCCTGCAGAGCTGGCCGGCCTCGTACTCCCAGCTCCTCTTCCAGCTGGGGTCCTGTTCATAGGTTCGTCTCACCCCAGCACTCCCTCCCTCCTCCTTGTAGGCTCCCTCAGGCTTGCAGCCAGTCCCCCCCCCCCCCGGGAAAGGGGCTCTCTCCTCCCCTCCCACCGAACACAGGATGCCTCCTGGCCACACTGCCCAGAGTCCTTTGTAAACCGGCACCAAGAGGATTGGCTACGGGGAACACAGGGTCGCTGTCACCCTGGAAATCCCAAGCTGGGCTCACCCAGGTGTGTGATGCAGGGGCAGAGGCTAGAACTCCTCACTTCTGTCAGCTGCCCCCAGCGCCCTGCAACCCTGATCCTCCTCCCAGAGGCTGCTGGGGCCTCTCTAGACCCCCACCTTCCGTCCTTCCCTCCGCTGCAGCCCATCGGCGCTTTCCTCTGTTTCTGCCGAGCTCCACACCCCCAGCATCCGGCAGGAAGCCCACTCCTGTTCCCACAGGACCTACTTGAGGCATCTGAGGTGACATGGAAGGGAGGTAGGGAGAGACTTGCTTCTGGGGCCAAGCCCAGAAGGCAGGTGCGCGTGCGGGGGGCGGAGGAGGGGGAAATGACTTCAGAGGGGACAGCTGGCGGTGGGTACTCACAGCTCAGATGGCCTTGACCTACCTGTCCCTCTTGCCTGCCACACCTTCCCCAGAAGCAAGGAGGTTCCCCCTTCACCCTCACTCCCACCCCGGGCAGGCACAGATTGCTTCCTGCCCCAGTCCCCGCCTCTTGTACCAATCCACAGTTCCAGCCTTGGAGGCTCCGAAGTTCTTCACTGGCCTGTTCCTGTCCAGGGAGGGACAGGGCCAGGGGATGCGGGATCCCCCAAAGCCCTGAGCGGTCACGGGAAGACGCTGCCCCAGGAAGCAACTACGTCGTGCGATTCCCACGATAACACCGGCAGTTTGGAATGACAGCTTCTGTGTTACAGATGAATCTGAGAGGTCGCTTGCCAGAGAGCAGGAGTGGCCTGATGTGTTTCCGTGGGGAAGGGGGCTGCCGGGGGTGGGGGCGGGCTGATTCCTGCAGGAGTGCAGCGGGAGGGGCAGGGGGCTAAGTGTGAGAGCTTCCGCACCTTTCCTGTTTGTCCACTCGCTGTTCATTATGCTATTTCCTTCCACAGGACGCCAGAGGCTCCGGATGGGCCCTAGGGGTCCCACAGCAACAGTCAGCGTGCACCGAGCCGTGGGCAGTGTTGGTGGCGGCGTGTGTGTGCCCACGTGCCGGTGTGTGGGTGTGTCCAGGTGAGTGTGTGAGATCCCTTGTATTCACTAGAATAGAGAGAATAGAGGTGCCATACGGTCAGGGTCAGGGATCTGCTTTTCCTCAGTGCTGTGTTCTCAGGAGCCTAGAACGGTGCCTGGCACAGAGGAGGTGCCCATTAGGTATTCATGGAATGAATGAATAAATGAAAAATGAATGAATGAACGAATGAACAAATGGTGAGCAAACAAAGCTTAGCCCACAGGTTCCAGAAACTCCGAAGAACAGCCAGCTATCTGACCGGGGGCCATGCGGCAAGTTGGGGAAGTGGTGGCAATCCTGGCCTGGGAAAGGCCCTGAAGGCTGGAATGTCACCAGTGACATTCGCCGCCTTCCGCACTCAGCTCCGCGGCCTGGGACACCTGCTACTTGGAAGACATGGGGGAGGGGAATGGAGAAGGCTCTACCAGGAAACAGGCAGGAAGGGGGTCTGCCAGGGCAGGTCTGGAACATTCCAGGCTAGCAGACATTTGACTTTTCCTGCCTGCCCAAAGCTGGCCACAGCTTAGTCGGAAGAGAAGATCCCAGTTCCCTTACAGCTGGGAATGGACTGAGCCCTCAGGGGTGGCAGGGCCTGTGTGTGTGTGTGTGTGTGTGTGTGTGTGTGCGTGTGCGCGCACTGGGCTGACATTCGGCGGTATTTGCCTGCACAGCCATAGCAGTTATGATCATATTAGAATATTTCTCTCCTCCCCAGGCCACCCCCTAGGCTCCCCCACACCTCCTACCCAACCACAGAGAAGGAACTTATTCTGGTTCCCATCAGATTTTCATGCTCAAAATCGGTGTCCGTGCCAGACACAGCCCCATCCTGGACCCTTCCAGGACACTACCACTGACTCCCCAAATGATGCAGAGAGCAGGCTGGTACCCCCCGGCCCATGCTTCCTGCCCCCGGAGCTGTGAGTGGGCTCTACCCAGGGGCACCCTTGCACCCTCTTGCCCTCTGTCTCAGCAACCAGGCCATCATGGAGCCCCTGTGGCCGTCATCTGAGCTGCATGTCCCTTGGCCGGGACCTTCACGGCAAAGATGACAGCCTGGGGGTGCCCCCCACCCCCACAGAAGGCCTCATAGCCCCTCAGCTGGTCCAGCAGCCCATGGAGGGAGCAAGGAGAATGGGAGCTCCAGGTGGGGTCGGAATGGAGGACTGACTAGAGGGGCCAACTCGGGAATTGGAGAAGCCGAGCTCTGCTCCCTCCCTATGGAAACGCACAAGCCTGGAAGCCTGGGGGTGGGGGTGGAAAAGAAGGCAGTAGAAACTGGGCCCTCCCCAGCAGGTAGGAGTGAGGCGCCCCGGCAGGCTCAGTGCTCTCAATGACCCCATATCACAGAAGTTAGGTCCAAGGTCTGGGTCTGACCACACAGCCCAGCCTGGGTCTGACCCCAGGAAGCCTGGGAGGCAGGAGGAAGCAGGAGGACGTCTACAGTCAGATCTGCGCAGTCCCAGGGCTGGCTCTGGCACTTTCCAGCTGCGAGTCCTGGGGACAAGCCTCAGGAAGAAGCTGGCTGGGGGCTCAGCCCCTCTTCTTAATAACTCTGACATTTTCCAGCCTCTTGAAAGTAGTTCGCAAACACAGTTTTGAGCTCAGCACTGCTGTCTGTGGCCCAGCGTCACACAGGAAGACAGAGGCGCTGCCAGATCCAGCCCGGGTCCGGGACTGCGCCTCTGAAGAGCCAACCTGAGGAGCTCCCTGCGCGCTCCCTGATGGTGGAGCCCCAAGGGCCTCCAATAAGATGACAGGACCCTTAACAACAGGCCAGGTAGAATCTCCCACCTTCTCTTCCTCTCTGCCCGCCGCTGTAGAGGGAGGAAACCAAAGGCCACAGAGCAGATCTGCAGCTGACACCCCGCAGCTGGCCCATTTAGTTTGGGGGCCAGCAGGTAGCCTGGGGCAATGGTCCCCCGTGCCTCATGCCTGCCCCTTCCCCCCACCCCAAGGCCTTCTCAAGACTCCCAGCCTCAGCCCCAAAGCCCTGGGCCTCTTGGCCAGCCAACATCTACTTCTGCTCCTTGGGTGGGGCTCTCGGCTTCCTGGGCTGCCCCGGCACCCCCTTCTCCTCACTACCCAGAACTAGAGGGGGTAAGGAAGGGAGACATATGGGGGGAGAAAGGGGCTCCCAGTCTCTGTGTTCATGATTGCTGGCCCCACCCTGGGTACTGTCCACAACACGGGGGGGCCTGCTAGAACCCCGAGAGAGCACGCGGGCAGAGACCTGTTTGGAACACACAAGCCCCCTGGTGCCAGGCTTCCACCCAGGTCTCACGCCCGGAGCTCCCTACAGCGGGCATCACGGAGGGGCAGGAAAACCCCACCACCCAGTGGCTGACACTCCCCTGTGCTATCACGCCCTGTGCTCCCCACCCTCACCTCCCGCAGACCCTCACCTCTGCAGGACCCGCAGCCGTCTCCTGCTCCAGCCTGGGACAGACTGGAAAGGTGTCCACCCAGCCGGGAACACCATGAGATGGGCAAAGCCAAGGGACATAGCTGCTCACTCTGGCTCACGGTTCCCTGGGAGCCAGGCACCTTGCTGGCCTTCCACCTCTGGCCCATCACCCAAGCAGGACCCTGTCAACATCCTAGTGTTCTGATGAGGAAAGGCCTCCAAGGGGTGAAGGGCTTTGCCAGGGGTCATGTGACTATGAAGCACCAAAGCCTCCATGTGAACCCAGGTCAGCCCTCCCCACGGCCACGCCCTTCTCGGGGAAGCAAGACGTGCTGATGGGGGTTGGATGTATGGGCACCGAGGGACCTCTGAGCTGAACCAAACTATGTCCCCACTCCACACAGCTCCTCAACTAGCTGAAGCCCCAGAGTCTCCTTATCTGACTGGGGAGCCTGGCCCACAGCCAGGGACCAAGTCTTGTCTCTTTTTTTTTTTTAAAGATTTTATTTATTTGACAGAGAGAAACATAGCTAGAGAGGGAACGCAAGCAAGGGGAGTGAGAGAGGGAGAAGCAGGCTTCCTGCCGAGCAGGGAGCCCGATGTGGGGCTCGATCCTGGATCTCCAGGATCATGACCTGAGCTGAAGGCAGTCGCTTAACCAACTGAGCCACCCAGGCGCCACCCAAGTCTTCTCTCTTAACTCAGTCCTTCTCCCCCTAGAAAGGCATCATTGGTGCAACGGTGGCATGTGGGCCCCTTCCCCAGGCCAGAGGAGGCAGATAGCAAATGTGGGACAGCTCCTGACTCTCCAGACAGCAGCAGGATGTTGAGGAAATTACTTAACCAGGTGTCCTCATTGTCCTTATCTCTAAGCTCAGGATAACAAACAGGTGCCTCCTAGGATTGCAGTGAGTCAGTCACCTGACAAAAGTCAGGAGGACTAGGACACTGCAAATGCTATTTAGGTTCCAATTACTATGTAAAATTGTCACCCAATTGCTTTGCAGGCATTTGCTGGGTCTTCCTGTTTCCTCATTGGGAGATGCATGCTTCTGTCCTTGCTGCCCGTAACCAGCACAAGATCAGGCATGGCGGGCTCATTTATGCTTTCTGCTCCAGTCATGAAGGGTTAGCAAAATTTGCATGTTTGCAGGTTGTCTTGAATTCTAGATTCCAGCCAGACACATTCTTCCTCATAGCTAAGCTAAGGAATCCCTGGGAAATGAGAGCTACAGAACTGACGAGTTTCCCTTTTTGCTTTGGCCACTAAACTACTACAGCTCAAAGACGGCAACTGCTTTCGTGTCCCAGGCCAACTGGATTGATGGACGATACTGAACTGGGAAGGATCCTGGGGCTGCAATGAGTAACATCAGTTTGGAGTGTGGCCAGGGTGCCTCTGGTCTAAGGAAAAGAGAACGGTGATCAACTAGTGATGTCTGCAGCGAGTACAGCAGTGGGAAACACAGGATGTGCACAGAACGGATTCGCCATCACCAGGTTGGCCAACTTGGCTGGCCTTCTTTCACTGGTATCTGCACTTCCTCATAAGCTTATATTTTTCCTGTACGGTTCATGTTTTATTACATCTATTTGCCTGCAGAATGAGGCATATTATAAAGAAAACAAGCCCTCTGCATCGGCGGAGAGCTTAGGGGAGAGCCTCTGATTGCAGCAAAGAACAGGCTCCATGGAGCTTAAGGGTTCTATGGACCCCGGGGCTGTCCCTGTGCCCTCCACAGGCCAGAATGTCAGCACAGAAAGTCTCTTGCAAGACATTTATTAGGTTCAGACCAATAGTTGCACTGTCCCAAGGTGTGCTCCTTCTACCTGCTTCCTGAAGACAAGGCTGTCCAGCTTGCACTCCTCCCCCTGCCCTGCCCATCTCTCTTGGGGGAGCATCTATAGCTATATCTTATAGGGACGAGAGAATCTAAAAGCAACATGATTCAAGAATCACTTGGGAGGGCTGCTAAAAATGTAGATTCTTTGTCCCCAACCCATATCTGTTGTATCAGAATCCGTGAGGCCCAGAAACTGCATTTTCACCAGCGCTCCCATTGGAGTGAGAGATCCACAGGGCTGGGGCGGGGGAGGTGCCCAGAGAAGCCACGGAATAACACTGGGCTCAGCCAGGCTCCTAGGCTGGGGAAGCAGCGCCACCTGCTGGGTCCTGTGGAAACACCTCCCGAACATTGCCCTTCCTGCCCCGCTTTAGCGAAGGCCACCTCTTTCCAGTTGGTTCTCCAGACTCCAAAAGCAGCATCTCCAGGAGACAAGCTGGATTGTTACAAATCCTCTTTAATGTTAGCTGTCAAATCTCAGACATGTTCTATAGAGCTGTTCACAGAGCCCCTTCCCACTTCCTTACAAGGCATGGTCTCACCCACCCATTCCCTTGGGGGCAAAGGATAGGACAGTCTAGCTTCTCCCAGGGCAAAGTGTCCTCCCCACTTCCCTGGACAGCTCGGGACCCTGGCGAATTCAGGACCAGCTCTGTGTCAGGCCACCGGGGTTCATCCCCCTGATTCCCTAAGCTGCCCAGAGCCAGCCCAGATTCCCGGGCCCAGGGGGGCCCTCTTCGGCCCAGCTTATGGCCTCATCTTGGTTGATCTCGGCTGGCCTGGAGAAGGGCTGCTGTTCCTAATAATGTCAGGTAAAAGCCCACCCTCTCTTACTACCTTCAATAAAATTTTTATTTTCAATGAAAATGTGAAAACCAAAGATATAAGCATTATAGTGGAAAAAAAGTTAACCCACGCAGTGGGCAGCCCAGGGTGCCTTCTCTATCCCCCACCCTCACCCCCACCCCCAATGTTGAATACACTCTTCCCCATCCCATATACACAGCTCCCAAGGCAGGCCAGGACCCAGTGCACTTGGGTGGGGACACTGCAGGAGTGTTCTCTCTGGGTGGCTACGAGAATCCCGGCAGGCGATAAGTGAAGGAGCCACGGAGCAGCTAGGGCTCAAGTCTGGAGGCAGAAAGGTAGGGAGATAGGTCCAGGCCCCAGAAAGCCCCCGCTCTCCAGCCAGTACAGGATGGGCACAGGGGAGTAAGGTGGGCAGTGAGCCTGGAGCAAAGCCTGGAGACCTTAGGAGCCCCGAGTCTAGGGGGCTGGCAGGGAGGTGGGGGACAGCAGCCGCCTCAGTACTTGGGGACCTTGCTGTAGTCTTCAGAGTGGACATGCCGGCACAAGCAGATGGACAGGAGCATTCCCAGGAGCTGTCGGGGACAGGGCAGGAGTCAGAGGGAGGCATGGACGCCTGGTCCCACCCCCGCTGAGGCCCCCGCAGCAAGCATCTCACTGTCCAGGTCAGCAAGGGTCACAGGGGCTGAGCAGGATGGAGCAGACCCACAACTAAAGCCTCAGGACCAGCGGCAGAGGGGTCCAGGGAGGGGACAGTGGTCAGGCCAGGCTGGCCTCCCTGAGGCCACGAGCAGGGCAGGGACAAGCTGGGATGGCAGGGCTGGTGGGGGAGGGATTCAAACCTCGATGACAGCGACGCCCACACACACGCCTAGGATGACGCCCACGTTCTCCTGCAGCCAGGCCTGCACCTTCTTCATGCAGCCCTACGGGGGGGGGGGGGGGAGGAACACGGCCACGTGACCCCGTGCCACGCAGTCTCACCCCACCATGCAGAAGCGCCGGGATTCCCCCAGCCCAGAGGGCCTGCAGAGCTGGGTCTGTGTGTCCCTTGACTAAGTTACCAAATATGCTGACGCAGGTGACAAGCAAACAGATGAATCAAAGGCAAAACAGCTAAGTGAAAAAAGGTAGGGGAGAGGGAGGGAGGGAGGAGGAAGGAGAGAAAGAAGGAAGGAGGGAGGGAGGGGGAAAAATGAAGTAAGGAAGGGAAAAGGGAAGGAAGGAAGAAAGAGAGGAAGGGAGGAAGGGAGGAAGGGAGGGAGGGAGGGAATAAGGGAGGGAGAGAATAAGGGAAGAATGAAGTTGAGGGAAAGAGCAGCCCAAGGAAGCCTGAATGGCCTGAGTACCCGAACCCCAGAGTGCCCCAAGTCCAGCCCGGGCCTCACAGCCTTCCACACACCTCGTGGTACACAGGCCAGTACTCGGGGCTGTTCCCACTCTCAGTCCTGTTGCTGTCGGAGGCCTCACAGAAGCCCTTCCTTGGCAGGAAGCTGTCCTCCGCCTCCCTCCTTTCCTCACAGGAGCAGGGGTAGGTGATATTGGTGCGGTTCATGAGCTCAGCGTTGTCTGTCCAGTTGTAGAAGCTGCCCCAGCCGCAGCATTTCACCTGCCAGGGAGACCAGCTGCTCACGCCCACTGCCGAGGCAGGCCGCCCTCCGGGTGGAGGCAGGGTCTCCCAGGACAGAGGCTCAGGTCGGCCACTTTCAGGTCCCGCTGCGCCCAGTCAAACAACCAGGATTGGAGTTGAGGTCTCACTCTGGCTTCTGGGAGCCTCAGGGAATTTAAAAGGGCTTTCAGGAAACACATACCATAAACATCAAAACAGCAAGAGACAAAAAGTCAGGGCAGTAAAAATACAAAGTGGCACAGGATGGACGACGTTCAAGGTCAAAGACGGAACACAGATGAATGGGGCGCAGAAGGGCAAATGGCGCACAGTTAAGAGTGTGCGGTCCAGGGGTACCTGGCCGGCTCAGTCTGTACCACATGTGACTCTTGATCTCTGGGTTGTGCAAACCCCACATGGGATATGGAGCCTACTTAAATAATTAAAAAAGAAAAAAGCGTGGGGTCTAGAGTCCAGCTACTGGGTTCAAATCCTACCTTTGGCACCTACCAGTGGCTTAACTTTGGTTAAAGTGCTTTCCTCAGTCTCCTCATCTGCGAAATGGGGTAGCAAATGTTCCTAACTCAAAGAGCTGTTAGGAGGACTCCGTGGGACAAGGTGGGCCAAGCGTCTGGCCCTGATCTCGAGAGCACAGGGACTGCTCGGGGAAGGCCAGCTCCCCTGAGATTTAAGCTTCCTGGTTGCCAAGGTGAAAAAGGAGATATGGCCAATTCTGCCTTTTAGAAGAGAAAATGTTCTAGCGCCAGAAGGGAAGAAGGCCTTTTGAGGCTCCCTGTGCTAGAAGTGGCCTCCGAGGGCTCGTGAAGGGGACCCCGAGGGGCCATGGATCACATCTGGGCTTGAATTCCTCACAGGGCTGGGAAGGACGGGATAAGCCTGTGCTGGGAAAGCCCAGGGGATGGTGGAACCGAGTTGGGGAGGGCATGTGCCCTGGGCCTGGGCCAGCCGCCAGCCCCCGCTTCCTCGTGTGGAGAAGGGGATTACAAGAGCCACTCTGCCAGGGTGCCTGGGAGGATTCAGTGTACTTGCAGGGATAAGTTTCATGTCCCTGCGCTGGGGGTGTGGGCGGTCCCCCCTGCTTCCCTCCCATCTCAGGGCAGCAGGTCCCTGCTCAGCAGCCCGGCGACCAGCAGGGGGCGAGCCAAGCACGCTCAGGCAGCTGCTGGGGCGGGGCTCCTTCCTTCTGATGCTGCCGCTGCCTCCTCCTCAGGCCAGGAGGTTCTCACACACTCCGGGGGAGACAGCTTGCCTTGGCCCTGCCACCACACCAGGCAGAGTCTCCCCCACACCCCCACACCCTGCCTCGTGCTGAGATCTGTCCCCGGCCACCACGTGCCCTAAGTCTCCGTGTTTGCGCGTGACCAGTAAACCCTTATCACCAACAGGCCACCAGCTTGCTTAACCACCGTGCCCGGCAGTATCTGACAGACACCAGAATGATCTAGAGGCCTTGCCTGCTGCAGTCAGCTGCTGGGTTCCTATGGTAGGGTGCACACCATCTCTCAAGGCTCCACCTCTCCCTGGGCTCCTCGGAAGAGGCACGTGCTCATCCTGGGACACAAGTGTCCTCCTGACCTCAGCAACCACGGATAAACCGAACGTGTGAGGAAAACGTCTGAGCCCCCCGGCCTGGCCCCACCTGGTCCACACCAAAAATTGTGAGGCAGAAAACACTACCCTCCCCTCTTCACGGCCCAGAAAATGGATGCCCCGTGTGGTCTGGACACAGTCCCTTCTCCAGACACCCTGCTCTCCTGGCACCACGGAGTCGGGCCTCCTCCTGCCGCCTCACCCCTGCCCCTCACACCCCACAGCCCTCCACCAGGCAGCATCCAGCCAGTCCTGCAGCCAGGCCCTGCGTGACCACTGTGGCCGGTGCTCCACGGAGACAGGAGGACGCTGCTGCAGCCCAGAGATGCTGGGTCCCAGCCAAGGGCACACAGCACCTGGGACCCGATCCCCGGGGTGTGTGTGTGTACGGACTGGCTCACCATCGGGGCAGGCTGGGAACCCGGGCGGCCAGTCAGTTAGTCTGTGTGTCAGTCAGTCATTCCATCATTCATTCATTCAGCCTGTCATTCTGTCTTCTGGTCAGTCCATCATTCATGCATGCATGCACTCATTCATTCAGTCATTCTGTCAGTCATTCCATCCTTCATTCATTCATTCATGCATTCATACAGTCAGTCAGCCATTTTGCCAGTCAGTCCATCATTCATTCACTCAGTCAGTAAGTCATATAGTCAGCCTGTCATTCACTCATTCATTCATTCAGCCAGTCATTTTGTCACCAGTCAGTCCATCATTCATTCAGTCAGTCCTTGAATCTGTCGGTCAGTCTGTCTCTCTCACTTTAACTGAGGTAGAATACACACACACACACACACACACACACACACACACACAAACGCACACACACGCACAGCTTGATGAAAGTTTATACACATACTGACAGAGTGTCAGTTGGATCAGGATGTGGGTAGAATACTCCTTTCACCCCAGAAGGTTCCCATGGGCACATCCCACGTCAGTCCCCTCCCAGAGGCAGCCTCCACTCAGACCGTGTCAGCAGGTCAGCCTTGGCACCCAGCTCCTTCACCCCCAGGACGGACTTCACGCCCTAGCCTGGCTTGCAGTGAGGGCCCTCCCCCTCTGGCCACAGACTGGGGGTACCGGGAGCCCCGGGCAGCCCCCAGGACCCTGGGCCCCTGAGTGAGGGATGGTGGTAGTAGCTGGGGTGCCAGGCAGGGGGATGACTCAGAGGCCCCCTTCCCCCAGCAGATACACACTCACACACAAACTCACCGGCATATTCTGTCCCGCACACAGACGCCCAGACTCAGACACATTGGGTCAGGACCCTCACGCAGCCCCACCCCTGCCCCCATCGCCTTACCTGGGCCTGCACGTAGTCCCAGGCCTCCTGCAATCTGTCCTCGTGGCCGTCCCTGTAGTTTTGAATGAGCCCGGTCACAATGTTGCCCATCTCCTGCTTTAGCTGCAGAGGAGAACAAGGGTCAAGGTCGCATTTCCTGAAACCCCTGCCCCCCCTTCCGTCACATCTACTTAAAAGGCCTCACCCGTCAAAGTCCCCAACCCTGGGGACATGCTCATGCTCTGAAGCATTCCACGGCCCATGCCAGCTATCCTGTGCCAGACCTGCTGGCCACCACACGAAGCCCGGGGCCATGGGGGCCGACCACAACTGTGCTGTAGTCTGCTTGGCACTCGGTGCCTGGGGGACCCTTTAGATGTGAGTCTTTGCATGTTGCGGCTGCAAAGCCTCCAGTGGCCTGTCATCCCTCTCAGGAAGAATGCCCCACATTGTTTGGCCCCTGCTCTCCCCAAACTTCATTTTCTCTGATTTTTGCTTCTTCTGCTTCAATTACACTGGTCCCCTTTGCTGTCTTTCTGCTGGGCACACTCCTGCCTCAGGGCCTTTGCACTTACCCTTCCCATCACCTGTTAGCCTCTTCCCCCAAATATTAACATGGCTCACTCATTCACTTCTTTCAAGGCTCTGCTTAAAGGTCACCTCCTCAGAAAGGCTTTCAGATGACCCTACAGAACACATCCCTTCTCTGTCCCCTCTACCACCCCTTCTCAGGCCTTCCCCAGCCTGCCAGGGCAGGCATGCTGTCTCTTCCTTCACAGCACTGTCATTACCTGCTCATTTGTTTTCAGAATTTACTATGTCTCCCCTGTGCTGGAATGTCAGGTCCAGGGGAGCAAGGGCCATACCTGGTGAAGCCTGGCCCGGGCAGACATGTGCTCTACTTGAAAAATGAACAGCTGTGTCGTCACCATGATAGACCACACCCCGGGGCAGTACTCACACACTCTCCCAATTAATCCTCATGACTGCCCTCAGGCCCCACAAAATCCAAATCCTGACTGTGTGGGGAATTCAGGGTCCCGTGGTAAGGGAGAGAAGCACCCACTTTTCTTAACCCCAACAAGAAAACAATGATTTACAAAGAAAGCAGATGAGGGGTGCAGGGAACAAAAAGATTCAGCCCCAAAGGCCCCCCAGGGGGGGCGCTCAACAGAGGGTCTCACCTGGGCCGCGTTTCAGGAACAAGTCAGCTGTGGAAAGGCAGGCAAACCTGAAACCAGCCTTGAGAAGCGAGAACAGGGCCACGCGCCCCAGCCCCCCCCCCTCCCGGCCCAGAGAGCCAGACCCAGCCTGGCCCCACCTGGCCTCTCCCATGGACCTTGTTCACAGGACTTCCCGGTACGTCAGCACAAATACACAAGTCACAGCCACCTGCTGTCACCACAGAAGCCCAGGGTGAAGGGCCAGGGCACGGAGGGGACGGCCACGAATCTGCCCCCTGTCCCCCCCGCCCCCCCGCCGGGTTCCGGAGAAAGGGGAATTAGGATAGAGGACAGGTATTTCCTGGCAGGGGTTTTCAGAGCCTTGCTCACAACGCAGTAAGTGGGCTGCCGTGGGCTCCCCGCAGGCAGCTCAGAGAACCCACATCCTCTGAACGGACCCACCACCCTGGCTCCTTGCCCCCTCCCTTCACTAGCCCTGGGAAACCTGCCCCACTCCCCAGGACCGCTCTCTGTCCCTCTCCCTCCTGACAGAACCCCCCTAGCGGGGTACTCTTTGTTTTACTCACAGCAAGCTTCACGATTTGCAAGCCCTTTGTATGGGCAACGAATCACAATAACAGTGGCTGAGCTTTCATCAAACACTTGTTAGGGACCAGCCGTGCTAATAAGCACTTGTCATGCATTAATTCATTTTAATCATCAGAGCAGACCTAGGGCCTAGGGATTTACCTCATTCCCTCATTTTAGAGATGCAGAAAACAAAACCCAGAGAGGTTGATTAACTTGGCCAAGGTCACACAGCCAACACATGAGGAGCTGGGATTTGGACTCAGAACCCAAGTTTTGACCCATGAAGCTCTATCAGCACTGAAACCACAAGGCCACAGCTTGAAGGAGGTCAGAGCCGTGTTATGGAGGGCCTGGAGAAGTTAAGCGGCCAGGCCCTGTCTGTCGTACAGCTGGGGCTGACTCCCATGGGTCTTGGGTCTTTTTGCCCTGCCGGTCTCTGTTCCACCTCTTCTCCCCAGGGGATGGATGATCCCCGAGGGGTAGAAAGAAGGGGGGCACCCCCAGAGGCATTTGCATGGAGGGTTGCCTCTCCTACAGCTGTCCTACCTGCCCTCCCCTGCCGACCCTGTCTCTATTTATGCCCCTCTTGCCACAGCAGCCTAGACTTCCTTATTTCAGGCCCCCTGAAATAAGAAAAATGATGGAAGCCCGGTGATTTCCACTGAGGTTGGGGGGTTTCCATGGAAACACCACATCCGCCTGCAGCCCAGAATGCTTCTGAGAGCCCTAGCCTGGCCACAGGGACCACGGCCCCGGGGGCTGGTTCAGTTTGGAGCCGACACCTCAGGATCCCTGTGCCCAGGAGGCCACTTCAGGAGCATGGAGCGGTCACCAGGGCAACCACGTAGTGCCCGAGACAAGCAAGAACAGGGAGGGGAAGGCAGAAGATGTGCATCCTCTCACTTAATCTCTGCAGGGGCCCGCCTCTGTGGTTTCTGCCTGCTCTGCACCAGTCTCCCTTCTAGAAACAGCACATCCTTTCCTTAGGGGTAACCCCCCCAATCCCTCCATGAGCCAGGGAAGCCCTGCCCCCCTCGCTGCCATGGGCAAGTTCCAGGCTGCCACTGGCCACTTTCCCCACCCTGGGCACAGGGAGTGGTTCAAGGACAGGCATGTCACCCAAGATGACCTTCTCTTCCCGCTCATCGGGAGACATGATGGCCTATGCTGCTGGCGGCCACCTCAGGCTCCGCTGGGGATTGCTGAGGGAGCTGACGGAGGGCAGCTGGAGCAAGGCACGGAGAGGGACAGAGTCCTGGGGCAGCCTTCTGAAACCTAGCTCCCACAGAGCCTCCAGCTCAGGCTAGCCGTGTTAATATGTATGCAATGAAGAGTCACGTCCAGGATTAAAAAAAAACAAAAGATGTCCTTCCCAGGACCAGCAGCATAATAAATGCAGGGTCCCTTGCTTAAAAATGATGAAGAATTTCAACACAGCAGCATCAGAGTATAAACCAAGCCGGGACCCTTTGAAGCGGAGGGCCCTCAGGTCACACGCCCAGAGGCCAGCCCTGGAACGCTGCCTGGTCCCTTCCTCCCCATTTCCCAGAAGGGAAAACAGATTCAGAGCTGGCATGACTTGCCAAGATCACACAGCCAGCAAGCAGCAGAGACAGGGCAGTAACTGATGCCCGGAGCCCCGGAGGCCTGCGATCTCAACTGCGGCCACCCCCCACTGTCTCCGCCTGACCCCAGATCCCACTGTCCTCTCTGGGGCGGCTCCTCACTATCACCACGCTGTCTGCATTTCACCTTGCAGAGCTGCTTTTCACGCAGAGACAGGATTAGAAGAGACCTCTGAATCCAGGATATCATTCAACTGAAAGAGCCCTTCCCAAGCTTCCCTGGGCTCTGCTAAAATTCTCCTCATATGGGGACCCCACAGAATGGCACAATGCAGGGGTGGGGAGGCTCTTGATACAATTTTAAGTTCCAGAGGGGATCATATGGAACAAATCGGATTGCTCTCTGCCTGGACAAACCATTCGGATATTCGAGCCCAGATCACGTCTCCCTCCATCCCCTCCTCTCCTGCTCCTCAGACCGCTCCTTGGGATGGTGTTCAGACCCCTCTCTCCATGTTCTTTATTTTAAGGCATCAAATTGCCCTTGAGAACGAGGTGCCCCCATGCAACGGGATGGACCCCCATCTTCTTGTCCTCTCCCGGGGTTCCCACAGGACAGTGGCCAAGTGCTTTGCCAGAACGCAGACCCAGAGGGTCTGAGGCTTCAGCCTGGGGTCCCAGCAGGAAATGAGGGCCTTGTTGGTAATGGTGGATGTAGACGGGGTGTTTGTTTACTCCTAGTCACTACCTGAGTCCTTCCTGAAAGCCAGCTGCAAAGTACATAACCAGCCACGGCAGAACTCCCCAGGCTCCAGAAGCTCCTTGAGGGTGGGGTTTGAGTCGGGCATGCCCCTCCGCTGCCACAGAGCCAGGGAGCCACACAGGCACCCAGCATCCACCACCTTAAGAAGGTGCTTCATCCCAGGGACACCTGGATGGCTCAGTCGGTTAAGTATCTGCCTTCAGCTCAGGTTGTGATCTTGAGGCCTGGGATCGAGCCCCATGTTGGGCTTCCTGCCCAGCCAGAAGCCTGCTTCTACCTTACCCTCTGCCACTCCCCCTACTTTTGCTGGCACATGCTCTCTCTCAAATAAATAATAAAATCTTAGAAAAAGAAAAAGAATCTCCACCCCACTGCTCTCCATGATCCCCTTCCAGAAGGACCGCCTGGACGCCTTCTTCCCCTTCCCAAAAGGGAAGACAAAGGTCACCTGTCTCTGTCCTGGCTCCCGCTGCCCACCCCCGAGGCTGGTAGGATCCCCGGGCCAGGGGATCAGGAAGTTTCCACCACAGGGAGCAGGCATCTCACAGAAGAGCATTGTCCTCAGGGAACCTGTCTTACCACCTGTACCTTATGGCACTGGGGCACGTGCACACTGGCTCTTCTGATCTTCTCCGGTAGGAGAGGCAAAGGGGGGAAGGCTGTCACGGGGCTCCTGATCAGCCTCCCCAGGGTGGGGTGGGGGGGCACGCAGCAGTGTGGCTGGGCCACTGTCACCACCCCAACCCCCAGCGCCCACCCGGCCCCACTCAATCCCCTTCCCCTCCAAGCCCTCAGGCCCTAGGGCCTTCTGCTCAGCCCCGTGACATCATCCACTGAAGCCTCAGGGGCCTCACCCCTGGGGCCATTGGGTGAGGAAGCAGAAGGGCCTGCACACCCCAGCAGAGAGGGTGTTCGCTGCCTCCTGGTCCCCACAGCTCTTGCTAATACTAATATTAACACCAAAGACAATAGGAATGGCTGCCATTCACTGAGCCCTTACTAAGCCTTAAGGAAGTTAATGACAGTGACCATGATGCTTGCAATGATGCCAGCCAGGTAAGCATCTGCTTCAGGCCGGGCGCTCTTCTAGGCTCTTCCTATAGGCGGCGCTCTTACATCCACGGCAAAGAGCTACAAGATGGCCTTGGGGAGCCTGCCTTGGAGCCAGCGCGCTGGCGCTGAGCAATGTTCCAATTTTAGAAAAGGACTGGGGTCTGGGCCACACCCTGCAGTCTCCCCCATTCATAATTCCCAAGGGCCACCTAAATGAGGTACACAGAGGCCACAAATAGCCTGGCTTCTGTTTGGGTTTGATTTTGCCACTGAATGAGCTGCATACAAAGGGCATTTCTGCTTTTCAAAGAGGTTCTTGGATTTCAGAACTGCAGCTAAGGGTGCCTTTTGACCGGAGAGGTGAGCGGAGCACAGAGAGGCTGAGTAACTTGCCAAGGGCCTCAGAGCGGCCATTCCAACACGGGCAGTTTTGTTCTGGAGTCATGGCCTTGGCCACCTTTCTATTTTATAAAAGTGCCACTTTCCCGTCAGTTTAGAGATACAGAAGCCCGGGCTTGAGAGGTCACGTGCCGTGGCCCAGGCTCCCCAGCCTCCCCTGTTGCTGCCCCGGGAACAGTGACTGCTGGGAACTTGGGGTAGGAGGAACCAATGGCATCCCCAGAGAACACTTCGGGCAGGGGCGGGTAGGAGCCCCAGTGGCTCAATCCCTTTCACCTGCCCAGGAGGCCTGGAGAGTGAGGGGAAGGACAGCCCATCGCCTTTAGAAGGCCTCTTCCTCCAGGCTCAACAAGGCCCACCTCCCCAGCTGGACCTCATCGGCAGGAATAAACATTATCAAGGACATGTTTAGTCTTCCACCGGGATTTACAATGTGCTGGGAAAGAAAAAATAAATCATTCATTCTAACTCGGGTGAGAGACTGCTGCCAGAATGTCCCCAGCAGAGCCAGGAAATGTCCCTCTGCCTGGCAGGAGAGGTGGGCCAAGGTGAGATGGGCTGGGATCAGGGGGCAGGAGGTATGGAGCCTGGTGGGGAGGGGGAGCAGGAGGCAGGAGAGAGATCAGGGGGGAGGACAGACAGACTGTCCTTGCTTCTCCAAATAAGTCTTGCTGTGGGGCCCTGGGACGCCGCTGAGGCACAGCCTCTGGTCGTCAGCCAAGCAGGGATTATATCGGCCCTCAGGGAGGCAGGGTGCTGGAAAGGGAGGCAAGGGCCTTGGGTCAGAGGGATCAGGATGGAATTCTCCATACTGATGCATCCGAGCTACATGTGGCTGTGGCCAAAAAGCGTTTTGCTGCTCTGGGCCTCAGTTTCTTAAACTGGAAAATGCTTGTAAAACTGAAGTGTGTATCAAGTGACTAGCTGAGCTCCTGCCATGTGGTTGGAAGCCAGCAGGCGCCAGAGGTGGGCGCCATCGTATTACTGATGGGGACGCCCAGAGGGTGAGAAGGTGACCCCTGCAGAGTCAACCAGCTTCTGAGTCATGGAACCCAGCTCACCAGAACCCAGTTCTTATCCACCCCGATTATAATGTACCACTGACTGTGTCCCAGAGAAGCCCCAGGACAGAAATAAAGACTGGATCTTATAATCCTTTCACTGGGAAAAGAGATTTCCTCCTTTAAATACTGCTTCCCATCTGGTAGCCAAGTGAGCTTCCTTTCATTTACTGAAACCACTATTTCCTCTTTTGCCTTGGCTGCCAGGAAGCTCAGCTTTCAAGTTAGCCCTCAGCTACAGTATCTAGTGCCCTGGCTTCAGGGACATTGCTTTTCCTCTTCCAGAGTGCATTCCAATCTCCCTCATTTTGACTTTAGCTACCCTGTGCCTGTGTTGGAACTCAGCTCTACTTCTGGGAAAGAGGCTAGGTGTGGATATAAAGAAGTAAAGCAACTCAGGTAGGAAAATTTTCATTTTCAATGAAAATTGCACCAGTATGAACCTGGGGCTGCCTGGGTTCAAATACTGGCTCTGCCGCTTACTCGCTATGTGACCTTTGGCAAAGGTGCCTCATTTCTGTGTTTTGGCTTCCACATCTGAAAATAAGGGTATGACCATACAGGACCACAATAAGGAAAATTAAGAGAGCATCTGCACACTGCAGTGGGTAATGGGCTTGTTTCTAGCCCCCACGAAGTGTTGTTGATGTTGGTATAACATTTTCTCGCCTTCTTTCTAAGAGTGATCTGAAGCAACTGAACCTTCCAGGGGTAAAATGCGGGATCCCACACACCACCAGCTCTGTCTCCCCAGTCAGTGGATGAGAACTATTAGCACTGGAGGAAGGCAGGGGCCCCCAGGGGCATCTGGGTCACTGGCCATGTGCAGCAGGTCTCAGGGAGCTCTGGGCCCTCGCCTGGCCCAGCCACTGGCTGGCTGGGTGCCCTTGCCCCTCACCTGCTGGATGGGGATTCTCATGCCACCCTGAACCAGAAGGCATGGGGAGCATGAGTGAAAGAATGAAAGGAAAGTGGCCAGCACTGTACTTAGTAGTACACTGTGCGTGCAGAACTAACCACAGGGATGCTGGGGGTTCTAGTTTCTGTATTAGTGACGGTATTGTTCTACACCTCTCTGAACTCCTGTCTCCTTGTCTGTGAACGTAACACAGTATATGGCTGCCACAAGGATGAGACGATGTGTGCAAAGCTTCTAGAAGATACTGTGTGCACACAGTAGGTGCTCCATAAGTGCTAACTTTGACAGTCACAAACAGCTGGCTCACCCAACAGCTATTCTTGGCTTCCCTTCTCCCTTGTGCCTGTGCCTCTAGAGTCCCCTTGAAGCCAGGGGTGCCTTGTGGCCCAATCTGGAGAAGGCTGTTGGAGGACTTGCTTTATTGATCAAAGGGATGACGGGGGCTAGCACTGCTTGTTTCCCTTTCTTCTGGCTACAGCAGGACAGATGGTGCTGTGGCAGCCATCTTGTGACCATGAGGTGAGTGGAGTGATAATAGTGAGTGGCATGATGAGGATGCCAAACAGAGAGCCAGAGGATGGGCTCTGATTCCAACCTGACTTCTGGTTAAGTCAACAGCAAATGTCTTTAGAATTTAAGCCACAGTCAGCTTGATTTTCTATTCCTTAAATCTGAGTACCTTCTCTGTGATGCAAAACTAATTCTTTTAATTGACAGTCTCCTCCCTGGGCCTCATCTATGGATGAGTGGCATGGATTTAGCACTTGCTGAGGTGCTTGAATAAAACAAGAAGGACAACATTTACTGGGCGCTGACCTTACCAAGCACTGTGCTGTGTTTTACTAAGATAATCTTTCCGAATCCTCGCCAAAACCATGGAAGCTAAATTTATTATTGCCTTCCATTTGCAGGACGGGAGACATGCCCAGAGAGGCAAGCGGCTTGCCAACCATCCCACAGCTACACGGTGGTGGGTCAGAGCTGCATTTAGGCCCAGCAGTCTGCCCAAGATGCTACCCCTACCCTGCATCTCTCTAGGAGCTTGCAGGGACCACACCTGGGTCTGTCTGCTGCAGCTGAGAGGCCCCTGGTCTCTCCCCTACCACCAGGGGCAATCCCGCTACAGGGCCAGCCCAGTTGGGGGCCAGGAGGATGCTTACCTTGCCCATGTTGAAATAGAAGAGGGCTCCCGCAGCCACTTGGGCGATGAGGATCAGGAGGAGGAAGGCAAAGTACTAGGGACACAGAGCAACACGGAGTCAGCTGCATGCTCCCCACCCCCTCTGAGTGAACCCGCCCCGCTCACCTCTGCACGTGCTCCCACAGTTGGGATCAAGGCATCACGCAGGCCCCACTCGGCTGGACAGCGGCACTCACCAGCCCCAGCAGGCAGCGGACCTCCTTGATGGCCCCGATGCAGCCCAGGAAGCCCATGAACATGGTGACAGCGCCCACACCGATGAAGATGCAGGCCCCTGCCTTGAGCGAGCCGGAGGAGGTCTCTGGGGATGGAAAAAAGGGTGTTCTTAGGCCGGCTCACCGTTGTGAAGCACACAACCAAGGGTAAGGCTGAAGGTCTAGCACGGCTCCTCTTGGAGTCAGAGCGCTGCCTTCAGGCCCCACCAGACACCGTGCTGGCTGCCGGGAAGCCGGGAGGTCTTCAGACTGCTGAGGTCCCCACAGCTGGGAGCCGCCATTCAGTGGGGAGGGGCGCGGGGACAATAACACACAGCACCAATCCCCTGGTTGTGGAGGGAGCCACGGGGACACCGAGGCCGGCTCTGGTAGACAACCATGGGGCAAGGAGTGGTGGTGGTTGGGGGGGGTTGGGGAAGGCTGGGCTGAGCAGGCGACATTGGAGCGGAGAATGGGGAAGCAGCCCTAGTGAAGCTCAGTGAGGGGAAGGCATTCCAGCAAGGAGGAAGGAGCAAGGATGTATTTAAAGAAGGCAGACAGAATGGGCCAGCGTGAGTCTGACCAGTGATATGCCTGAGCCGCAGAGAGAGGCGCCTGATGACAAGGGACTCTCTCCAGGACCACGGGCAGGGGGGCAGAGCCCACCCGCCTGGGCGGAGGTCGAGGTTTGGTCAGAGCCCTTGACCAGCATTTCCCAAGAGGCCCAGCACATCACCCTCCAGAACAGGGCAGAGCTCACGCCCACCTCCAGATGCGCTCTACCCAGAGGCTGTTGTAAGCCAGAAGGGCCGGGGGGGGGGGGGGGGGGGGGCTCCTCCCACAACAAACTCCTCCCACAATAGCACCTGCACTCTTAGGGAGGCAGCCAGAGCAGGGTGTTTCCAGAAAGTTGGGGTGCATTAGCGGATCAGGGCAACCTCTTAGGGATGTAGATTCCTGGGTCCATCACAAGTGGACAGACTTTACTGGGAGGCCACCTGGAACCTGCAATTTTAATGTGCTCTCCTAAGGAGGGCATGGCCATGGCTGGCATAAGAGGCTGTCGGCAGGGAGGACATTCCCTGGGGGCGCCCTGGGAGAAGCTGAGATCCCCACCCCAGCCACCCAGGGCGCCTTAGTGCCCTTATGCAATCACAACAAAGCTGAAGTGTGGCTGGATAGGAGGGCCTGATTCAGCTCCACTTCCTGGTCACAGACAGAATGTTCTGGAGCTCAGGAAGAGCCCTGGCCAACCCACCCTGCTGTCAGGGTGCAGGGCAGGGCTGCCTCCCCCCAGCTCCTCACAGGAATCCCAGGCAGGTGGGGCGGGGAGGCAGTGCCCCTCTGGGGTGAATGTGGGGGGCTCCTATCACCGAGCCCCCATTCTCATTCTAGGCCCTCGGCGCCCTGCTCTCAGCTGTCAGCATAGTCAGGAGGAGGCCATCCAATGCCACTTTTTCTAAACTTCCTGGGTTTGGGTTCCTCCCAGGGACGACTCCCAGAGAAAAGAAATTTGGCACAGTTTGGAATGTACTGCGTGCCAGCCGAGCAAGGCCCTTTATCCGAATCATCTGTTTCATTTCCACAACAAGCCTGTGGGGGTGGATTTACATCCTGATTTGTCCCTAAAAGCCCTGACACCCAGCCAGGCTAAGAGGCCACCGGGTACCCAGCAGGCAAGACCCAGGGCTAAGATCCCCCAAGCCAGCTTCTCCCCCAGGATGCCAGCCCAGCTGCAGGGTCTCGGCTCCTCAGAAAAATCTAATGGACCCCAGTCCCTGACCACTCCCGGGGTCTCAGGCTGGCCCCGATCTGAGCAACCTGACTTAGGAAGGGGACAAGTGGACATTCTGGGGTGGCCCTCACTGCGCATGGCAGAAACATCTGGGTCTTTCCGGGCCTGGCACATAGCAGCGAGGCAGACGTGGGCCCAAATGAAAGGGCCCGGGAGCAACAAGAAAGGGGTTCCCATGCCAGCTCTGCTGTGAACAGGGTCTGAGCCTGGGCAAGTCATCCCCTGGCCTCGGTTTCTTTCTCTGTGAAACGGAACTAAATCCTGCTTCTTCAAGATGTTCTTACCAACGTCATCATTTCCGTAGGGTTGACTAGTTACTAGGAGTTGTTCTAAACGCCTTTCATATATTAACTCATTTCATTTCTCACAACCACCTTATGACATAGATTCGATTATTATCCCCATTTTCCAGATGAAGAGGCACAGAGAGGTGAAGTCACTCGCCCACGATCCCCAGCTAGGAGGTGGCAGAGCCAGGATTCGAACCGTGGCAGCCTGGCTCCAGCTCATGCCCACGAAACAAGCTCTGATTAAGGAAGGACTGCATGGCAAGTGTGAAACCCTGCAGTATATCGGGGCTCAGGAGCTATGCCCCCTATTCCCAGCTCTGCCTCCTGACTGCGTGTCCTGGGACAAGTTAAGTTCCCTTCCTATGCTTCGGCTTCCTCCACTGTGAAATGGGGACAGCCAGGCCTCACCCCATGGACTCCCAGTGAGGACTCAGTTAGGTGAGGGGAGAGCTGTGTCACGTGGGCCTGGAATGTCCGCAGTAGGTCAGGAGCCCTGGGTCCCAGCTGTGACCCTCACTTGCTGTGTGACTCTTAGCAAGTCTTCTGCCTCTGCGAGATCAGTGCTTCTGAACCCTGGCTGCCTGGGGAATCACCTGGGGAGTTTTGTAAAAGCCACAGTGCTCCAGGCCTCCGCCCGCACCCCAATGAAGTCCAATCCCTTGGGGTGGGCCTGGGGCCCTTGTATTTGTGAAAACATTCTGGGTGCATCTAGGGGACCTCAGCATTCTGGCAGCTCCAGAGTCTTCGAACAGAACAGGGAGGAGGGGAAGGAGCAGTAGGAGGTTCCTGGAGCCTGGGGTAAGGTGCAGGGGACAGAGATGCAAGGGGTCAGCTAGGCCTTGAGACTAAGCATCCTGGCTCAGTGCTTGCTGGGTGAGGGCCAAGGTCGGGAAGCAGGGAGCCTGGGCCTAATCAGAGCAGAGGATGCGTCCCAGGTTGGGAAGGCGAGGGGAGTGCGGGTATCCCACTGGGGTGGGAAATGCAGACCCTCGCCCCAGAACCGGAGAAGGGTCTGCAGCTCTCCCCCCCAGCAGGAGGCAGGACTAAGTGCCCCAGGCGGCATCGGATGTGGCTAGAGGGTGGATCATCCTCGTTTCCTTTCAGGTCTGAGGGGAGGCCTAACCCCCTGGGGCTGCAGTGACAGGTGTGGCCTCTCCATCACCCATCCCAGCCAGCTTCCGCTTTATTCAAATCAAGCAGCTGTCATGGGCCCAAGTCCAAACCTGCTGCCTCAGCGGCAGCTGGGAGGGAAATGAGCCAAGGACGCACTCACTGCGGGCAGTGGCATCACTGTGCTACTTGGGGCCCTTGGCTGTGCCTCCCATCCACCTCAGGGCATCCAGGAGATCAGTGCCGCAAGCCTGGCAGCCTTCCTGGAGGAGGCTGGAGTAGACCTGGAAGGGCTCTCATCATCTGTACAGGAGTGCCTTGGGCTTCTTTCCTCCTGCTTCAAGAGGGAGAGAAGGCGCTTCCATGCTGTGGTTCCCCCTACCACAGGCAGCATTTAGGACCAAAGCTTTAGGGGTTCAATCTCACACCTATCACTGGAAGCTCTGGGAACATGAGCCAGGGACATTACTGTTCTGAGCCTCGTCTCTTCATTTCTAAGGCAGGACGAGACCAATTCCTACCTCGCGGGGCAACCGAGGGATTGAGGCAATTTTCAAGTGCAAAATGCTTGGCCCCGTGCAGCCCCATAATGAGGCCAGACCGTGGATGCCGTGCTGGCTGCCTCCTCCTCAGTCCGGAGGCCCAACGAAACTAGCTAACTCCAGGCACCCAGCGGGCACGTCCTTGACCTGACAACCCGCCTTTCCCAGCCTTTACTACATTTCTCTGAACTGACTGGGATGGACTGTGGCCCACGTCTTGCTGAGCTGGCAAATGGAGGGACAGAGACTATATGAGGCTTTCTCAAGGTCACGGCTGAGGGAAGGGGGCCGCCGGGCTGGGATAGCACGCCTCCCTCAACCCCCAAAGTTCTCCAGACAACAGCAGCTTTGTGTGGGGAGGGAGAGAAAATTCCTCCCGAAAACCCCTGCAGGGAGGGCCCGGGGCAGAGTGGTCAGTGCAGGACCTGGGCGAGGCCCTGAGGGCAGCTGGAAAAGCAAGCTGCTTTGAGGTTCAAGTTCTTGTGAGCAGCCCTCCTGCTGCTCTGGCCCACCCCTCCAGAGCCAGCCGGGCAGGGGAATGGGAGGGAGAGACCCTTACGTAGCACAGAGATGAAACTGCTCCTGTCGGCCAGGATCCATACCCCGAAACCCAGGATCACCGCACCCAGGATCTGGAAAGAGAAGGCGTAGTCAATGGGGGCTTGAGGGGGGGCCCTGCCCAGCTGCCCCTATGCCAGGCCAGGAGGACCCCGGCGGGGTGGGGGGACCACACCACGTCCTTCCTCAGTCCTCACACCCCAAGTCCTGGCGCACCCCAGCCATCCAGACAGCAGGGTCATGTGTGGGGAGTCCTTGTGCCACATCTCCCCTACCCCATGCCCATGGGTGGTCAAACCAAATCTATTTGAGGGGTGAGCCTCCTCCCAGGGGTACCCTCCGACTTTCCCTCCCGGCCCTCTCCTGTGCTCATCCTCTCCACTCTCCAGCCCAGCTCAGGGGGAAATTATAAGGTCCAGTTTTGGAATCAATGCCACCATCCTGTTTTCTCATAAAAACAGCTCCAGGTGTTATGGATAAATGGCCCCTGGAAAACAAAGTGAGCCAGGTTGGGGGGATATGCCCAATCAGTAACCCCCCTAAACCCCCCCCCCCCCCCCCCCCCCCCCCCCCCCCCCCGCCCAGGGAAGTATGCAAACTAAACCAGTGCCTGCGCTCTGATGAGAGGCCACGGAAGTGCAAATGAACTCAGGCAAGCCACTGAGTGGGTCAGCTCTGGTGGTGCTGGTGCGGAAGTGACCCTAGTCAGCTTGTGATTTGGGGGGATGCCTATAAAAGCCAGCCTGAGAAGTCAGGCGTGGTCCTTTTCTCCCTGGAGAGAAGTGACCCTGGCTAGCCGGAGGGCCAGTAAAATTCTGATGCTTAGCGCAAAATCAACCTTTGCTTTTGTATCAGTCTTGTTCCTTTGACCACGGACCCTATTAGAAATATTCCCCAATAAGCTCTGGGGGAAAACCCTGCCTGGACAAGAACCACAAAGCCCACTTGCTCTGCAAAGCTCAGCTCCCAGGCAGACTAAGGGGCCTCTGCTCCGTGGCCACCACCCTCGGACCCTTCTTATTAGCCATTCCCGCTGGCTTTCTGTGGTGTGTGAGTGTCTCCCTCTGGCTGGACTGCGAGGTCCCTGAGGGCAGGGCTGGGTGACACACAGCTGCACACTGCCCGGGCCTAGAGCACGGACGCTAAGCGCTCAGGAAATGCATGAGCTCAGGAACCTGCTGGAAAGGCCAAAACAGAAAGGCAGATGTGGGGCAGGCTAGGGTAGGCCCAGGGATTCCCTGCTTCCTTCCCCCTCCCCTAATCTGCAAGGCCTACAGCCTGAGCCTACCTCCTCCGCTGGAATCCAGCCAAGACCCACGTCCCACCAAGCCAGCTAAGGCTGGGGAAAGGCCCGGGTTCCCTTTGGGAGGAGAGCCTCCTGCAGCATGCCCACAATGCTGGCCCTCACCTGGGGCCTGGCCTGAGCCCACCTGAGGAATAAGCTACCTCGGGAGTCCTAGCATGCCACCACCCGCCTCTATCATAAGCCCTGGGTTCCCACCTCAGCCATCACCCCTGTCTACAAGGCGAGCAGCTGCTGAGAAAGCCCTCAGAGTGGGGTGAACACCCCACCCAAGGGCCTCCATCAGCCTTGCTCTGCTGTCATTAAAGCCACAGCCAGAGGGTGCCTGGGTGGCTCAGCCATTAGGCGTCTGCCTTCAGCTCAAGTCATGATCCTGGGGTCGTGGGATTGAGCCCCGCATCGGGCTCCCTGCTCCTCGGGGAGCATGCTTCTCACTCTCTCACTCCCCCTGCTTGTGTTCCCTCTCTAGCTGTGTTTCTCTCTGTCAAATAAATGCATACAACCTTAAGAAAAAAAAAAAAAAGTCAGAGCCAAACCCAGAGCAAGGTGCATGGGACACTTGCTTGGGCATAAAAATGAAGGGGACACCAAAAAACTCGGGAACCAAGATAAATAAGAATTCACAGCAACGATTTTTTAAAAACCAAAATTAATCTTAAAAAAGTTCATGATGAAGAAAATATCAAACTTTTAAATAAAGGCGGGATCAGTATCGTGATTTTTTTTTTTTCCTCTTAAAAAGGAGCAGAGCCAGGACAGGGCGCACTACAATGCTGTTTCTCATCCCCAAGTGAGGTCCTCACTCTCCCTACCCTAGTCTGGGCCCCTTAAAGCAACAGCAGCTGCCGCTGAGCCTGCATTCTTCCCCAGCGTCTCCCAGCAGGATACCCATCCCCTCCGCCCTCCTTGCCAGGTGGCCCCTGTTACTGCCCTCATGTTCCAGAGGGGGCCACAGAGGCCCCGGCCTTGCCAAAGGTCATCCATTCCATCCTTCAGGGGCTCAAAGCCAGGTCTGACTATTAGTCTGAGCCAGATGGTGGCTCACACTAGCTGAAGGATACTTGGACCCGTCCTGGGATGCCACCTGGAAAGCCAGTCTCTGGGCACAGGGAGGCTACTGAGGAGCCATTGAAGGGAAGGGTCTGCCCTTGGGTGGGGTTGTCTCAGATGGCACAGCTTGCAGGGATGAAGGGGCACTTCATAGAACCTGGGAGTTTGGTTCCCAAAGATTCCTGAGGCCCAGCCCACCCCGAGCCTGCACCTCATGGCACAGCTGGCCACTAGCCAGGCGTCGGGCCACGGTCTGCTCCTGCCCCGCTTAGAGCCATGTGGCAGAGCCCCTGACCTGCTCGCCTCCTGCCCTCACAGGGCAGCACAGAAAATTCCCTCTGGACAAACACAATCCCAGGGAGATCGAAATCCGGGACTGCCCGGCTAACCTCCTCAGCTCACCTCAAAGCACCCACAAAGGAAGTCCCTGGGACCAGCCCAGGAGAGCCTCAGCGAGTCTCATGTCCAGACTGCCATCTGGAGTGCCTGGACCAGCCCTGAGGCTGTGGGCCAGCCAGAAAGAGGCCCAGTCAGGCAGCCAGCCAGAATGGGGGAGGCTCCACGGTCCACTTTCTCTGTGAACACAGACTGGAGTCATGGGGCACCCCCCACGAACCTCACCCCCACCTCCACCAGAATGTCTCGACGGGGATTCCGCCAGGAGCCAGGACCTTCACCCCGGCGTCCTTCCCCCAGAACGGCGCAGCATCGGCGGCTCCTGGATTTCTGTGAACCTCAGAAGAGCTGACGAGGTAATTTTCTGGGGAGTTTGGGGCCAGGAGGACGTACACGTGTACATGTGTGCATACACGAGCATGCCCAGCCGCCAGAGCCAACTCTCCAAACCGCAAGTCTGATCGCACAACCGCTTCCTGGTGTGCAGAGAACAGAGAGCAGGATCCCTCCTGGAAGGCCGATGTGGCCGGCATCCCGGAGCCCCACACTCTGCCCCACTCCCCCACGCTGGACTTTGCTGCTTCTGCCTGAACTCCCCCCGTGCCCCCCCATCTAATCCCAGGGAGCAGCTGTGGACCATCCTGACAAGGTCAGCTGCCTTATTACCTGCTCTCCTGGGGGCCGTAACCTTCCCACCCAGCACCCTGCACAGCTGCCGGAGCCTGCCCCCCAAGAACAGAGCCCCCAGAGCAGAAAGCATGACTTTTCTATAGGCATGTATCCAGCTGGCACCCACGACCAGGGTCTGCACACACAGGGCGTCAAATACCCACTTGGTGAATGAGTGGTGAGTGAATGAGCAGACCAGCCAAGGTACACTGTCCCTGGAAGTCTCCCCTCTCCCCTCAGCCTCCAGGGATAAAAGTTCCCCCTCTCCCTGCCCACCCCTCCCTACATCCTGGTGGGCGTCTTGGGCCCAGCACATAGGGAGTTAACACCAGACTCCAGCCATCCCCCTAAGCTCTGGCCACAGACCAGCTTTTCCAGTCTCTGGCTCCACAGGGCAGGCGAGGAGCAGGAGGAGAAGAAACCCTTTGGCCAAAACCATCAACCCCATTTCCTTTCTCCATGAAGGCTCCACCCCCTCCCTCCTGCTGCACGTGGTGAGCTGGCTGTCTGGGCCCCTGGATGGCAAAGCCCCATCTCCTATCCCTAGGCTCCCCAGGGATAGAAGCATGGCACTGCGACCCTCCTGTTCCTAGGTCCTGGACAGCTGGCCCTAGAGCCAAGCCCCTGGCAAGGAAGGCTTGGCTCCCGCTGCGTGGCCACTGTTTCCCAGAGCCCTGGTCCAGCCAGGAGGGACCTGAGTATGTAGCTGGGGAAGCCCAGGTGCCCAGGTCCTGCCCCCGGGTAGCTTCCAGACCCCGCTGCGTCCATGGAGGACGAGAGCTGCGGCAGGGGCCCTGCACTGGCCTTGAGGAGGGGGCCGGGGCTAGAGGCAGGGTGGGCAACAGCAGGGCAGGGGGTACGTGTGTGTGTGTGCTCGTGCACGCGTGTGGGCTTGTGCGTGCCAGGAACATGCTCGGATCTGTGTGTCGGGGCACAGTTAGGAGGGGATTTAGAATGATTAGTTCCCAAACTGTCTACGACCCTATGTAACTTGTAACGCAAAACGTCTTTTCCCCAGTAATCATGTCCACTGCAGAAAATTTGGAAAATGCAGAAAAGCATAAGGAATAAAATCCAGATTTGCAGGAATCCTGAAATAAACATTCAGAGGCATTTTCTTCTCCTCTCCAAACTATCCGTGTATGTGTGCACTTTTTAAGAATAAAACTGGATCATAATAAACATCCTATTTTTCAGCCTGATTTTTTCATGGTAGACAGTGAACCAACAACCCAGAGGAGACAGCCCCCAGCACCACCCTGCGCCCAGGAAGGCCTCTCAGGACTCTCCCTGCTACCCCATCACACACACACACACACACACACACACACACACACACACACAACACTCCAAGCAAGAGGAGTCAGTCAGTGCCAGGCCTGAGAGGAAAACCGAGGCCCCAGTAAAAGCAGTTCCAGATGTGCATCGGGCTTACATCTGGGCAGCCCTATGGCTCAGGGACCTGAGGTGGGGCCTGCCGAGGTGGGTCTGGGGAAAGGGGACCATGTCCCCACTCTGGTCCCAAGCCTGCCTCTCTTGCACACCCTCTGGGGGGTGTGGGTACATCCCCCAGAGTGGGGTGCGGGGTGGGACAGCAGCTGTAACAGCCAGATCTTCAGAGGGGGTGCAGGAGGGTGGGGGGTCAGCACAGGGCGAGAAAGAGTTCAGAGAACTCCCGGCTGGTGAGTTAGGGGACACCCGGGGGGCTCTTCCCCACCCATGCCCACCTCCAACCCTGACTGGCCCAGACCTCAGTGCCCCAGGAGAGAGGACTGCTGGGTGAGGTGCCCCATGCTCTGCCCCAGAACCAGCTGGAATGCAGGGTATCTCCTGGCTGGCCCCACCGGGTTCCATTGGCAATGATCGGTCCACAGCCCCCACTGACCCCCTCTGACCGCCACCCCTGGCCCAGAGTCTGGAGGGTCTGAGCCTGTGCTGCCCCCCAGGAGGAATCTCTGTGGGAGGCCATCGGCTGGTGCAGGTCATACTTACAAAGAAGAGCAAGTTGAAGAGGAAGAGGAAGTATTTGGTGACTTTGATACAGGCCGACCCCATCCTGCCGGTCTCAGAGCTCCCTGGGAGAAAGAGAGAAGGCAGGTAGGTCAAGGCCAGGGTGAAAGGGGAACAAAGCTGACAGGCATCAGGGACCTGCTGGCCCCAAACCATCCCAGAGTGTCCTCACAGCAATCCCAGAGGGAGGTCCCATTTTATGGCATCCTGAGGCCCAGAGAAGTTAGACATCTGGCCCAAAGCCACAGTGCCAGGCAGCGTAGGCCTATAGGCCATCTTGGTTGCTCGATGTTTGACAGCTGGAGTCTGCACAGGCCCCTTGAGCAGGCAGGGCCTGCAAGGAAATGACATAAGACCTTCTCGGGCTTTGGAAATACCCAGATGGATAATGGTCAAAGTCAGGAGTCCAGGAAGTTAGCAGGTGACTGCTGGAGACCCAGAGGCGAGACAGTGGCTTGTGGCAGCCCCCTCTGCGGCCAGGGGGCTGCAGGGGGGAAGGAGAGTTCCAGCCTCTCCGAAAAGGGCCCAAGGGCTCCCCCCGCCATCTCCTCCAAAGAGCACAAGTCCAACATCCGTTGAACAGAACATTCAACAGAATAACACAAACCCAAAAAAATTTTTCTCTCATCCCAGAGATAAAAACTGTCATCATTTCAGGAGCTAACCTTGTAGGCATGTGTGTTTCACAGATGGTTTTAAACAAAACTGGGCTCTTACTGTACCGAGTGATTTGTAACCTGCTTTTTCCATTCGACGGCATACTCTCTGTGTGTGCTGGTAAAATGCTCTACAGCGTAGCTTCACATGTTGCACAGGATTCCACACTGTTGATCATTTCACATTTTGGAGGGTCAGATTCCTCCAGAAAGTTCACAGATAGGCAACATTTTACATACAATTTCTGGGGGTTCAGAGGCCCCATTAAGCCCATCTAGGAGCCCCCAAGGATCCTAGGGTTAAAGTCCCAGATACAGATTCATCACAAAGCATGTAATCAATACTTTAGGATTAGACACATGGCTGTTGCCAATTCTTCACTGTCATCCTGGGTGATACACTCGTGCTTTTGAAAGCCCCCAAACCATGCTGGAGCGCACCGGTGTGTCTCCCTGCACCGATGGACCCCAGGCCAGGGTGGGACTCAGGGAGGCAGAGGGAACTGGCTGCCCTGACGCCCTCCCTGAAGCCACACAATCCCGGAATGAGAGCAGCCAGCTCTCGAGCCCTGTGGGGGGGGGGGGAAGACAGCTGCACGGGACAGCTGCTCAGGCTTGGGGGCAGGGAAGCAGGCATCAGGCCCAGGCCAGTTCCCACAGGCCCTATGTCGGGGCCCTGGAGGAGGGGAAGAGCAGGCCACAGAGCAGAGGGAAGGAGAGCTGAGGGGTAGGCTTTATCCCTTCTTCCTCCCGCAAGAGTAAAAGGCAGTCCTAAGCCTTGTGAATATCCCCTGTCCATAAGGAAGTCCCCTCTGCCTTTTCTGGAAATAATCATCTTCTATCATCCTTAACAGGAGGAGCTCAGCTTTGACTTTTTATACCTCCAGGGAGAGGGGAGAGGGCTGAAGGGGGAGGGCTCACTACCTCACAGGGGGTCTAGTTCATTGTTCGGACATCTCAAATTGGGAGAATTTTCTCTAGCTGCCTTGCTAGATTGGGGCACAACATGAAGCAAAGCTGTCCAAAGAAGGAAAAAGCTGTCTGGATGGTAATGAGCACCCCATCACAAGTGGCATGGAAGCAAAGTGTGAGTTAATACCTTCAGGGATTCAAGTGCTACGTGGGGATGTTAGACTAATGGCTCTTCCAGTCTAGCAGGGTCCAAGGCTCCTAGTCCGAGAAATGCAGGGACAACAGGGACTTGGCAGCCAGGGAAGTCTGCCCTCAGTAAGTCTACCCGGGGCGGACCCCAGACCCAGGGCGGGGCAAACAAAGGCAACCCTGTCAGGTCTAGAGATCTGAGACCCCGAACCCAGGCTGGCTGAGGGAACCCTGCAGGGAAGGGTCCACGTAAAGGAGCGCTCCTGTCCTCCTCCAGCACAACTCTCAGCAGACCACGGGCTCTGCGTAAACTTGCACAGAACAGAAGAGTAGAAGAGGAAAGATCCTCTCACTGAGGGGGCGCATGTTTCATTCCTACCTGGACCTGCTTGCCTGCCTGGGTCTCTTCCCAGTAAGTGACACGGGAGGCCCCGAGGAGGTGATTCAGGCTGAACCCCAGTTTATAGAAAGGTCACCCCTTTACTGGAAGAAGCCCACTGACCGCACTCTAGTGGCAGCCAAGGGCCTGAGCGGTGTGCGCTGGGCTCTTATGCAACTGGAAAAGTACGCAATCTTTGGCAACCGTTGTCGGCTTCTAGAGAATACGGGAAGGGCTTTCTACATGTTCCGCTCCCACATCCCCTGCTCTGGCTGGCCTGCCAGGGCAGCCTCGCAGGGTTGGGGCTGCTCAGAATGGACAGTCTGTGGACGAGAGTGAATTCTGGGCCTGCTGAGCGAGGAGAACCTCCCAGTGAGTGGGAGGGACTCCAGGCGGCCACCAGCCGTCTGTCATCCCCTTCAATCCTCCTGTGCGCAGGAGGTGTGTGAGGCGTTCCTGTCCCTGGGGCCCGAGGCTCAGACAGGTGAAATAACTCATCTAAGCCACACAGCTCGCAAGCAAGGGTGGGCTCCAGAGCCCAAGGTCTGTCCACCGCGAAGTGCCTCCTTCCAGAGAGTGACCTTGACCGTACAAAGGGATCTGCGGGGATGGCTGAGATTTCCTAGTGGGAAGGAAGGAGGCAGAGGCTGCTAAGCTGGTATTCCCTGATGCTCCAGACTGCCTGCCAGCAGCCCGTCTGGTCTTGGGCACTCACACAAACTGTACTAGGTATTGGGCGAAGCCCTTCAGGGTCCTACGAGCAAAGTGAGGCACAGAGGGGTAAAGGAACTTGCCCCAGATCACGAGTACACGGACCAGCAAGGACAGAAACCAGGGCGCCTAGCCCCTCAGGATCCCCACCCCTGCGATCCTCTCCAGGAGGCAGCTGGGTGGGCTCAGATGCTATAACAGGAGTCCAGGCGGCCCCACGACTGGCAGTTTGGCCAATCTAGGCAGGCCCAGAGGTTACCTGGGGACCACCTGGAGGAAGAGAAGGTGCTGATAACCAGAGCCTAGGGTGGGGGTTGGCAGCTTTCTCGCATGCTGGCTGACATCCAACGATGCAAAGTCTCTCCTCCCTCCAAGTGCAGACGTTCCCCCCTCAAAGCAACATGGAGAAGAAGCTGGGCAGTCCCAAGGAGGCCAGGGGGTCAGCCCAGGCTGAGAACATGCCCGGGGTGCCACAATGGGGCATGGCATCAACTTCAGGGACCCCCCCCCCCCCCGCCAAAGTTGGATTCAGACAGCCTGGGGGATCTGAGTCTCAATCTTCTCATCCACGGGATGGGAATGAGGGCTGCTGCAGGGCAGGGGTTGGCCAACTGGGTCCGTAAATCAAATCCAACCTGCCACCTATTGTTTGTACAACTTGTGAGCTAAGGACAGATTGCACATTTTTAAATAGTTTGAAAAAAATAAAAAGAAGATTTTTTAGCACATGAAATTCACATCTTAATGGCCCAAAATAAAGTTGCACAGCCACACCCCCCCGGCTTTCTTGTCTCAGGTAGATCTGCGTTGAGGCAGCAGAGTAGAAATTATGACCGAGGCTGCTGGGCCCATAAAGCCTAGAACACTCACTCCTCCCTGGCTCTTTCTGGAACAAGCCAGCCCGCAGTACAGGGGATCCAGGGACATACACCGTGTGTCTGTAAGAGGCAGCAAGGGTCAGGACCGCCATCAGCTTGAGATCTCGGGGCAGGGGGGCAAGCGAGCTGGTAGCAAGAACTGAATGTATGGAACTGTAGTCAGGAGAGAGAAGACAAAGGACCCCCGGATAAGCATTCAAATGCTGGCTCTGTCAGCACATGGCCACAGGGAAGGGTCTTGCAGGTGCTCGATCCCCTCACCTAGAGTGAGGGTCCTAACTGAACCCGCCGCTATAAATAGAGAGTGAGGTCGGTCCAGGTACGCTCAGGATGCAGTGGGCAGGGGGTGGGGCAGGCCTTCGCAGCACTTGTGGAACAAGTAAGGGCTGAGGGTCTCATCTGCAGATGAAATTAAACAAAAGGAGTATCTCCCAACATTATGCTTCCGGGTATTCACTTTCTGTAAGCACTGGAGGGTCAGCCCGCGCTTTCCTGCAGGCTACACAGACCGCCACCAACATAAGGGAATGACTCACATGCACACTGGAGTGGAAAATTCCAGGGCAGCCACTGGCAGCTGTCTGAGCAATAGGAAGGAGGTACTGATTTCATGCAGGTAAATTGACCATTTCTAAGCAGCTACAATTTAAATTGACCAAATGTATAATTTTACGCCAAGTAAATTCGTGCAATGAAATTACTACACTGACGTTTTACTGACTCCTACTCATCCCTCGAGACTGACTTCAGAGTTCACCTCCAGGAAGCCTCCTACTCCAGCCAGCCTCGTCTCTACCACCGTGGTCCTGCCAACGGCATGCTGGTTAGCCACACTCCCTCTCCGCTTCCTTCCTATAGCTGTAGATGCTGCATCAGTTCCCAGAACAGGCTAGGGCGTTAGGCTGCCTGGATATGAATATAATTCTCTCACCTCCTAGCTGTGTGATCTCAGACAAACGACTCACCCTCTCTGAGCTTCACCTTTCTCATTCATGACAGGAGGAAAATAAAACCTATTTGGAAGATCTGTCCAGAGATTAGATAATGTGGATAAAATGCCTGGCATGTGGCAGGCTTTCAATAAATGGAAGTTACTGTTCTAATCCCTGATGCTGTACAGTAATTCGCTACTTAAATTGTCCCATCTTCCCCATGAACCGTGATACTTTGAGAAGAAAGAAGGCTCCCAGAAAATGTTGCCTAATGAGAGATGGGATGGGGGCCCGGATAAAGCAATGGGTGGGGATGGGAGATGGAGGGATAACTGGATGGAGAGATAAAGGGAGGGAGGGAGATTAATGGATAGATTGATGGAAGCATGGAGGAATGAGTGGACGGGGAATGAAGAGATAGAGGATGGAGGGATGGAGGGACGGCTGGATGAAGGGATGATGGGTAGACGAATGGATGGATAAGGAATGAAGAGATAGAGGAACAGAGGGATGGAGGGACGGCTAGAAGGAGGGATTAGTGGGCAGGAGAATGGAGGGATGGAGGGATGGAGAGATGGAGGGGTGAAGGGAGAAGAGACTTCCACATAAAACAGCAGGACTTTCATATGCTCAAGCCATCTGAAATGGGTCTGATACCCACTACCCCTGAGTCAGCTGAGACTATCTGTGCCAAGGCTCCTTCACCTTCCCCGGGGCCCCTGGGTACAGGACGTGGGACTGGGGAACAGCTGGTGCCTTCACGAGAAGCCCTTGTCTGTGTCGGGCCCCTGTGAATTCGCACCTACAGGGCAGGGGGCTTGGTCTGTCCCCTCCCCTGAGTATGAGTCCCTGTGGCCTGATCTAGAACCTGTGTGTCCCCAGGCAGGCTGGCACCCACAGGCCCAGAGTAGGGAGGTGCAGGCTCAGTCCCTGTTCCAGCAGAACACGAGGGATGACACTGGGCCTGGTGACCACCCTCTGCGGGCCTGCCACCTCACCTGGCCAGTGACCGCCCCCCATGGGCCTGCGCCTCACCTGGCCAAGGACAGGTGATGGGACCAGAGCAGCGTTTTCAGGAGCGACTCCTCAGAACAGGAACCTAGAAGACGTGCTGTTGAGGACAGGAGGTCTCCTATCACTCAGTCTGCGGGGTGCCGCTGCTCTCCAAGAGCCACGCACACGGCAGGCCCTTCACCTCCCCAAGACACGCACTGCTGAGCTGAAGCCGTTGTTCCCTCAGCAGCCCTCAACACCACACGGAGCACCTCTTAGGAAAGGCCATACCACAGGCTCTCAAGGGTACCTGGGGGCCTGGCGCTAAGGGGTTCCCAGAGGGGGAAAGGTGGGGGATGGCCCTCCCCACCACGGGCTGGCCCAGACCAGACCCGAGGAGCCCTGCTCACCCACACTCCCTCTCCTTCCTCCCTCCCATCCCAAGCCCAAAACTTTGTCCTCTAGTCTGGCACGTCACCAGCCCAAATCACTTCCTGCCTGGCCCAGTACAGCTCCCTGCTGGTCACCAGCTCCACTCCTGTCCTCCCCAATCCCTTATCCACATCGCCAAAAGGGGTTTGAAAGCCGTAAGTCAGACGTTGTCACTCTCCTGCCTACAGCCCTGTAACTATGATATAGCCAACATGGTCCCCATAAAATTCAGGCTCTTGGGGTGCCTGGGTGGCTCAGTTGGTTAAGCGGCTGCCTTCGGCTCAGGTCATGATCCCGGAGACCCGGGATCGAGCCCCACATCGGGCTCCCTGCTCAGCGGGAAGCCTGCTTCTCCCTCTCTCACTCCCCCTGCTTGTGTTCCCTCTCTGGCTGTATTTCTGTCAAATAAACAAAATATTAAAAAAAAAAAAATTCAGGCTCTTACGGAGCCAACGGAGCCCTACCTGCATTGCCCTGCCCCGCCCCCCCATCCTCGGCACGCCCTCCGCTCCCCGTACACACACTCATTCTTAAGGGCACACTTCTGTGTCATGCCAGTACCCCAGGCTCTTGCCCAGCTCAGTGCCTCTGTCCTGGCGGTCCCCTCAAAGCCCTCCGTGGGTTCCTCCCCTTCCCATAGGCCAAGTTCCCTCCTCCCAGAGGCATTCCCCAAACACCTGATCTACACAGCAGACCGGGCCTCCGAGCTACACAGTGGAATCAAAGCCTGCCAACACTGAGGCCCCTGTCCCTGCCCTGGCCAAGTCATCCATCAGAATCTCGGGGTGGGGGGGTTCCCCTGCTGACTGTAAGGAACAGCACCCTTGACTGGGGGGGGCACCTGTCACATAGCCCGCTCACTGCAGTTAGCTCATTGATTCAGACTGCATCTAGAGCCCTGTTAGAACTTGACTCCTTCAGTGGAGGACGGTGTCTGTCTCATTCACCCTGGACCCCAGAGCCTAGAGCAGTGCCAAGCACATGCTGAGCATGTGATATGTATTTGCAGAAAGAAGGAACGGGAAGGAGGTGTCTGGGGAGGCCAAGAAAGATTTCTTATAGGACATGGAACAAACCAACTTTGATCTTGCAACTGGAGGTTTCCAGTCCTTAAAAATGACATTGCTGGTTTATGGGAAGGGGTAGATGCTTACTCCCAAGAGTGGATTTTCATCTCCCCCGGGTCAGAAAAGTTGGTGGGAGCTGTGGACCCTCTCTCTAGATGCAAAGGAGCAGGCACATGCATCTGTTGGGGTCCAGGGGGTCACTAGCCCTGGAAAGCCAAGAGGTTCCTACTTCTCCCTTCCCCCAACTGCCCTCGAGGGGTGGTCCCTAATCTCGGCTATGTCTGAATTACCCTGGGAGTTATAGAAGTTGCTCATACCCAGGCCCCCCATCCAGAGATCCTGACCAGGCATTAGGATCTTTTCCAAGTCTTCCAGAGAATTCATGTTGAGACACACTGCCGCAGGCCCGATCACCAGCATGGCCTGTTCCCTCTGCTCTGAAGGGGAGGCAGGCAGGCCTGGGTTTCTGGGTCAGCAGGGCCCGGCTGGAGCAAACCTCACATGAAGCTCCGGCACCTCCGCTCCAATCTCAGCTTCCTGGAGGTTCACGCCCTCCGGGGTTATTTACTCCAGGAGCCATATCCACTCTGCAGACCTCTGAGGTCTATGGCCATACCACCTGAACGTGCCCGATCTCGTCTGAAGACCTCTGAGGTCACTGCATTTCTCAGACAAGATGGCGAGAACAAGAGCCTACAAGTCTCCCAGCAAGATCAGGGGCCAGCACATAGTGGAGCACTTGGCCATCCCCCATGCACCTGCTGCCCTACCCTGGCTCCCCGGGCCTTCCTTCTGCACAGAGAGGTACAGGAGGGTCATACAGCAACCTTCGCTTCCCACCCCCAGTGCTGCCACAGAGCGGCCACAAAACCTGGGGAGACACTGTGAAGCTGCCTCCTTCTCAGCAGATGGGGACACTAACCTCTCCCCTACCCCCCCAGCCTGCACAGGTATGAAGAGGAACCACAAGCAGGCTAGTGCAGAGGAGGGCTCAATCCACAATGGGCCCCCTCGCCACTCCTCCCACTCATCCTGCCAAAGGTGCCAGATCTGCCACATCTTTACCAGCTGTGTGGCCTTGAGCAACCACTTCATCATGGTGCCTCAGCTTCCCCACCTGTAAAATGGACTTACTAATGACTTACGGCAAGGCTTACTTGAGCTTATCTCTGCAAAGTGCCTGGCACCCAGGAAGGGCCAAATAAACACTGGCCGGAGAGGTTCTTAATTCAGTGTCCAAATGTAGCCTAGCCTGGGAACCTCCATGCCAGAGGGCGATGACTGCCACTCCCTGGCCAGAGGGTGGGGATTAAGTAGGGCGAGGCTGGGCGGCCCAAGGAACAGGGCCTCTCCCCAGCGCATGGGCACAGCCTCTATCTCTGGGCCTCTGGCTGTGCCTCAGGGGCCTGCCTGAGGCCTAGAGGTCCAGCCAGTTTGGTGAGTTGACAACTGATCTCACTGCGTGGGCTCAGTTGGCCTGCTCGGGCAGAAAGTGGAATGCGAAAGCCAGCCCGGATGTTCTGCTCTGGAAGCCCGGCCATCTGGGGGCTCTGCACCTGCGGGCTAGTCCTTAGCCACTCAGCTCTCCAGCTCTCTGGACTTTGACCTGGTCATCCATAAAACTGGCTGGTCACAGGTGGCTGTGTTTATTTTCATGTGTGACAGGCGATGATATGTTTCCTGAAACCTCAGCTAGCGCCAGGGCCTTGTTTTTTGACCTCGTCACAATCTTATTTTTCATTCTTGGCTCTTACCTTCTGCTGCTGTTGTTTAACACAGAAAAGAAAAGTAAGAGGTTGTTTCTATGGGCGATGGGAAAGTCACTGGGGCCATAGAACATGATTAGGCTCGAGTTTCCTTCAAGACCTAGGTTTGAATCCCAGCTCCGCTTCCTACTAGCTATGCAACCTTGAGCAAGGGAGTTACTGAATCCCTTTGAGCCCCCAAATCTCATCTCTAACACAGGGGCACTGCCTCTGCCATCCTAGGTCAGAAGATACTCGCCAGCTCAGACCCTCCCGGGAATCACAAGATTTTTGAAGCCCCAAGTCCTCCTGTTTTGCCTTACAGATATAGAACCCGAGGCCCAATGAGGAACAGCTCCTGGAACATGATCCCACTAGCCAGGGTGACGGGCTCTGGTTCTCCCGAGAACCTTACTACCTGAAGCCGGGACTGACTTCCAGCATTTGAGACGAGAAGGCCAGGAGTTCCACAGAAACGTAGGTAGCAGAATGCCCCAGCCAGACTGTGGCACTATGGCCACACAAGGAAGTGGCTAAGCCCTGATAAAATTCAGCTCTGACTTGAGACCAGACGGTAGGGCCAGCCCAGCCCACCTTTCTGCACCTCTGCCACCCGCCTGCCTGCCCCTCAACCTGCCTCAGCTCCAAGGCAGACTCTTGGCTTCCTGTCAGGAGGCAAAAGATCCACCCCACCATTACAGGCCGGTATGTTCTTCAATCGGGCCCTTCCTAGGAAGCTCTGCTCTAAAACACAAGCACAGCCTGCAAGGCCATCAGCATGAAGAAGGGGCCACTCTGACAGATGGTACGGTGTCGGGAAGAGCCAACCCCTTGAGCTTTCCAGCCTCTCCACCAGGCACTGTGCAGCCAAAAACTCATATTGAGGCTGAGCCCTAGCCTCCGACATCACCCTCTCCATGGTTCCCTTTCTGCGCTGTTTTTGGCCTTCTTAGCAGGCTACTTAGGCCCTATGCAGACCCTGCTTCCTCCCAATGCTGGTTCTAGGGCCTACATACTCTGATCCACAGCACCAGAAGTATGCTCTGACATCACTGACTTCATCCCATTTCTCATTTGAAGAGACTGAGGCCCAGAGAGGACCATGAGTCCCCACCCTTCTGGGGAAGGTGTGTGCTTACTATGTATGGTGGGGACAGGGAGGGGACTGCTTGAAGCCATCTGTGTTTCACCTCAAGATACACATAGAGAAGTGTATTTATTTGTTTGGTACTGAGGAGGATAGACAGAAATGCGCCTGGTCTGAGATGACCAGCCCAGGGCTCTGTCCACAGGGACTGAGAAGATAGCCAAAAACCACCCTAAGGCACTGGACACATTCAGCATATCGGTTGGGAAGCCCTGAGTTAGAGGAATATTTAGAGCTGGCTGAGAAGCTGTCCAGAGGCCCCAGATTCCAGGGGCTCTGGCAGGAAGACCTTGATTCCCAGGTGGGCCCTCAGACTTTAGCCCCCTTCCCTAGACCCCTCCCCAGCCCCATGGCAGGGGACAGAATGATAAACAATGTCATCACGTAGCCTCTGGATTGAGAGAGACCTAAATGCCAATCCCATTTCCAGAGCTGTGTGGCATTTGGCAAGTTGCCTACCCACTCTGAGCCTTGGCATCAAATGGGGTTATCAAGGCTTGGCCAGGAAGAAGGTGGAATGAGCTCGCCAAGCTCTTGGGGGTAAGCATATAGAGAACAGGAGACTAGGGGGGAGAAGTGAGGCAAAATGGCACCCCCCCACATGACAGGAGGGTGTACTTGAGATAGTCCCTTGAGATGCAGGACACACACATTCCTACAAACTGCCCCCAGGAAGGTCGCTGTGCCCAAGAACTTGAAACCAACATCGGGTAGAGGGAGGATTGATGAATGGAAGCATTCATGCAAGTTTATGGAAGCATCCCTGCGTGAGCACAACTTCACGAATCTGGCCTCACTGAACCCCACACCACTCTGTGAGATGGAGAGCGGGGCTTCATCATCCCTGGTTTATAAGCAAGATCTCCGGGGCTCAGGAAGGGGCCAACACTTGCCCTTATCATGGGGCAGATGGGGGCCCAGTTGAGCTTTGTGTCACCCCAGACCCTCTGACTCTGGAGTCCGATGTCCTGCCCGCTTTGTGGTCCTGCTCCCCAGCCGCCGCCGAGCCTCCCTGCATGGGGTCACTGAAGCCCAGTGTTAGAGGGGCAGTTCCCAGCTCCTAAACTCATAAAATCAGAGTCACCAGAGATGGGCTAGGCACCTACAGTCTTCATGCACAAGCGTTTCAGAACCTGGACCCCACGCTGGCCAGCGGTGACGGTGATGGTTGTCATTCTGCGAGAGGCAGACCTGGGTTGAAACACCAGGACCCAAAAGGGGGCAGCCTGCCTCCCGCAGAATGGCCCATGGGTCAGAAGGCCTAGGGGACTGCCCTCCCCGGGGCTCTCAAGTGGCTACTTCGATTCAGAGATTCTGCTCCTGGGCTAAGCCCATTGCAGTGCATGGAATCCCCACTCCAGGCGGGCCCTGAGCTGGACATGGAAGTAGGATGAATGAAAGCCATCCCTGCCGTCAGGGGGTGCCCCGTCTGCAGGGACAGAGCCATGCAAGGGAGCAATTACACATGTTCAAGCAGCACCCAGCCTCCCACACTCCCTCTGGCCCAAGACAGGCACTCAAGAGCATAGTCTTTCATACTAAACAATAACAAAAGCTAACCCTTTGGCCATTACTACTGCCCAGAGACCATGCTAAGTGCTTTGCATGGCTCAGTTCATCCTTGCAATGAGCCAATGAGGTGATGACTGCTTTGATCTGCAGTTCATGGGTGAAGAAAGTGAGGCTCAGGGTGAGAAAAGGACTTGCCTGAGGTCACACAGACGGTAAAGCTGGGAGTTGAACCCCCCATCAGTACTGCCTGCAGAAACGAATTTACAAATAGCAGGGTATTAAAACAGGCCCACCAAGCCTACGTTCATTGCATTTTATAGCCCAGCCTCTGAACCCAGCCCACTCTGGAACCACACTAGGCACCAGGGACCAGCTTGCACACTGATCACAGAGCCTGGCGGCAGGTGGTGAACAAAGGATTAACCTCTGGGCCTGGGCTGGGGTTCCCAAGAGACTGGGGCTGGGCATTAACTATGGGCCCCAGGGAGGGCAATCAGGGAGAGGGAAGGGGGCGCTAATCAGGGACCCCACATGGCATCAGGCAGGTTCTTTAGTCACAGCAACTTCTCCCGAGGCAATGGGTTCGGAAGAAAGAGGACTGGCAGCTGAGATGCCACCTCCTCCAAGCAGCCTTCCCAGAAGACTCTCCTGCAGAGACTCTCTCAGAGCACTGTCTGGCAGCCCTAATCTCTCAGCATCAGACACGTGGGGTCAAACCCTGGCTCTGTCTACCCCTGTTACTTGACTTCTCTGAGTCAGGGCTCTCCGGGGTCACACACTCTCTTCTTCAGTCCTTTCCCCTACCTGCCTCTTCTCTTCTGTATACGTCCCGGTCTCTGCCAGTGGCTTCCTCCCTGTGTCCAAGGCCAGCTCTCAAGTCTCCTCTTGCATTCTGAGAGCTCTGATGTCCGGGATGTGCTAGGGCAACCTGGCTAGCACACGGGCCCCTGGCTCCAGCCTAGCCAGCCTTCCCCAGGGCAGGCACCCAGCTCCAGGGAGGAGTGGACTGGAGAAATCCATTTCCGCAGTCAGCTGTAGGCATCCAGGATGAAGGGCAGCACCTCCCATATGGCAGGGAGAGGACCCCAAGCCCTAGGTTCCCAGGCAGGGCGGGGACACAGAACCAGCCCAGACACCTGACAGCTGGGGCACAGCCTGACGGGGCTCCATCCCCAGGGAGAGAGGGCCCCGGGCATGTCGGGTCCTCTGGGATTGCCCAGGAGCAGGACCTCGGCAGCCTCAGCCAGGGTGGCCTTGGGCCTCGGCACCTTTAGAGACTTTCTAGCTTCAGAGGCACTTGGAGGGCAGGCAGAGGTAGATTGGTCGGGGGCGCTGTCGGGCAGGAAAGGGCAGAGACACAGAGGTAAGGAAAGAGACAGAGAATTACAGCACTGGGGGACAGAGAGAGATCCCAAATGAAGGGAGGCTCCTGGGTATCCCCAACTCCAGCTCACAGGCCTCAGGCCCTCTCACATCTGCCCCCAGGGGAGCCTAAAGCAAGATGCACCCAGGAGCACAGGCCCTGCTCACCTGGGCAGATTCTGACCCTGGGAGCCAGCCCAGCTCCGCCTCCTCCTTGCTCACCCCTCACCTTCTTTTGTAGCCAAGAGCCCGCTTTCCCTGTGGCCTCCCTGAGAGACTGGCACCCTCGCACTCTTAACCACACTGTCCTCCCCACACCAGTCATCAACAATGGCCCATCCCCTCCCCAGCACATTCTCCTTAGCCTTGGCCTCCACCAGATCCTGGGAGCACCAGGCAGAGCTGTCAGCAGAAACTGCCCCTGTTGGAGATCCCCTTCTGAGCAGGCTGGGTCTGTATCACCCAAAGGGCCACTACCCCCACTCACAGACCCCTCAGGCTGCTGGAGGAGACAGACATCTTGACCCAGGCTGCAGTGGCTCAGCCCAAAGGAGCACCCAGGTCCCAAACAGCCCCACGGGGTCCCCTAACTTGAGTCCTCGGGACCCCGGGGAGGCAGAAGAAGAGAGGAACAGAGCCCAGCTTGCTCTATTCTGTAATCATTGCCCTTCCCTAAACCTTAGTTTCCCTGTCTGTGCAACGGGGCCGGCCCCATGCCAGCTCCCAGAGCTCCTGGGGCTGGAATCTAGGACGGTTCACCCGGGAGACCTAGCGCTCTGCCATTTCCACCTCCTCTCAACCCACTTCCCACTCCCAGTTGCTGGGGCATGCCTCTGCAAGGCAAAATTTAGCCAAGAATGTGAGCATGGCGGAGAGGTGGGGAAAGGGGGTGGGTGGAAAGGTCACTGAGTCCTAGCAGTGGACCTTGGCAAGCCCCCTTCCCTCTCTGGGATGGCAACAGTTCGTTCCTACCTTACAGGGATGTAGGAGATTTGAGGAGTAAAAATGCTCTAGACAGTAAAGGGAAGCATGTGATTATTATCACCACCGTAGGCCACCAGGAACTGGGAGGAGAGATGTACAGACAGCCACGGAAAGGAAAGGGGCTTGGCACTACAAGAAAG
>PITA01007847.1:0-26633 GCA_004023965.1 Spilogale gracilis | reverse complement strand
TTTGCAGCTGACCCTGTCCTTCTGCCCACTCTGTCCTGTTATCAGCCTAGAACACTCCCCAGTCTAGAGCGGACATAACGCAGGCCTTGGACCGGGTCCCCACCAGGGCACCTGCTCTAGGCCGTCAGGTGGGTGGAGGTAGAGGGGAGGGACAGGCATTTCTGGAACGCCTCGAACCCACCAGACATCAGGGGTAGGTGTTCAGCTCCCCAGAACACAAACCTCCCAAGTGGTCAGTGACAAAAGTAGCGTTCTTATTTTTAGGAGGCAGAAGCCGAGGACAGCGAAGATAGGGGACTTGCTCAAGGTCACAAAGTGTGAAAGCGACAGGTCTGAGGCCGACCCCGAGGGGGTGAGATGTCCCCAGCCCTCACAGACCCAGCACCCTGAGCCCTGCCAGCCTGGCAGACCCTTGGGGGGCTCAGACCCACAGCAGCCAGAGCCGCTGCTCTCAGGGCCTTGGTGGGAAATTAACTAGCTCACCTGCCGGACAGAACCCAAGACGGCTGAGTCAGTTTGCCCAGCGTGGCACGGCTGGCCCCGGGGAGGACAGTGGCCGGAGCCGGGCCTCAGTACGAGGAAGACTCATCTCAGGGGACGGGGAGGAGGCGAGGCATTCAGACTGACCTGCAGGGCCCAGGCACCCCGGTCTGGGAGTCTGGAAAATTCTGTACTGTTTAGGAGTACAGGAGGGCAGACACAATCCACATGGGGGGCCAGACGCTGAGGCACGAGGGGTAGCTGGGCCCGACCCCATCTCCCTGGGCATTTGGGCCCCACCACCAGGGGCCCCAAATTCCCAGGCAGGAGCCCATAACAGGGACAGCCTGAGCCACCCTATCTTCCCTCCACAGGTTCCTGGCCCAGAGCGAGGATCCCAGTGCAGTCTTTTCCTGGAGTCCCTCGTACCCAAAACCCAGCAGCCCAACCACAAGCCCTGCGTCCTCCAACGCTGAGACTGAGACTAGGGAGGAGGCCAGAGCCCTCCCTCCTTGCTGGGGGGCCGGCGTGGCTGATGGGCCACGCTCAGGATGGGAGCAGGCAACAGGGTTCCACTCCTGCCCCAGCACCTCCTTGGCTGTCGGACCCGGGCCTGTCACCACAGCCTGTCATTATCTGTAAGATGGGCTCAGAAATAACACCCTCACTGCCTGCTTCACAAGGTGTGGGGAGGCCTGCGGGGAAATAGTACGTGAGAAAACGACCACGGCTAAAAGTCATAAAGCATAAGGTATCATTAGCAGAAATGAGAACTCCTACACCCGGAGGAGGGGAGTGACTTCCCCAGGGTCACACAGCCGGGTGACAGCACAACACTGCTTGGCCTGGGTCTCCTGATGACGCTGCCAGGGCCCTCCCACAGCCACACCCCAGATCCCAGGGCAGCCGTGCCCCTCTGGACCCCTCGGGCTGCCCCCCATCCCAGTTCCTGCTGCCACTCTAGACCAGGGAGTTTGGGAATGGAAGCCCAGCTCTGCGCCCTTCAGCTGTGACTCTGAACAAGTTAGAGCTACAGCCCTGGGACCCCCCGCGCCCTCATCTGTAAAATGGGAGCTGCTGGGTGATTGACTCCGCGGCTGGCACATCTTAGCTGCCTGACAGATGCAGGCTCTCTCCTCTTCCTCTCCTGTGCCCGCCAGCCGACACTCCGGCTTAGGCACACGTCTCTGTGGCTTCTCGGAAAAATGCCTTGAATAATAACTGGGAACATACACGGGCTGGAGAACACTAGATCTTAGAAGAAGGTCACATGACTGAATGGCTAGTGGGCGAGGGGTGCAGGTGGGAATAAAAAGTAGAGCAAGACCCTGGCTCAGAGACAGTGTGGGGGAACCTGCCTCCCCAGCACCCTCACCTGGGGTCCCCTGGGGCCGGCACAGTGTTCACAGAAGGCACCCCTGCCCGCACACCAGACCTGCATGGCGGAAGCCCAGAGGACGTGATGTGCGTGTTGGGGGGGGGGTTGTTGAGGGGGAGCACGGAGAGCTGACAAGGCTGGGGTTTCTGTTGTGCTCCTGATGGCTTTCAGGGCCAACTTGCACATATCAGGTTGCCTGTCAGAGCCTGTTTCCCTTTCTGTAAAATGGGGATAGTGCTAAGCATCTTATCCTCTTGCACATAAATATATAATAGCACATACTGCAAAAGGTGATGAGGCGGAGGCAGGAGGAAGGTGAGTTTAGGCCTCAGGCCAGCCTTTACCAAATGGGACCAAAGCGTCCCTACCATCAGCAGCACCGGGAGCCAAGATTCCCCACACAGCCTCCCCTGGCCCATTCCATGACCCCATTGGTTCTCCAACTGTGGTTCCCAGATGAGCAGCAACAGCACCTCCTGGAAACCTACCAGCCATGCACATTCCTGGGCCGCACCCCAGACCAAGGGAATCAGAAGCCTTAACGGGATGATCTGCGCATTCACAGACCCTCCAAGAGACTCTGCCGTATGCCAGAGTTTGGGAACCACTGCCTCCCTGCCCCCATGACCCGCCTCTATTCCAGAAAAACTTCCTCCCACGGACTCATCTTCTCATTCCCTGGCTCCCAGAAGGCTGCTGGGAAGGAAGAAGCCACCATGGAGAAAGGTCATTAAATAGTAAAGAGATCTCATAATTAGTTAATGACACCACAGGCTCCTGGAAGGAAGACAGGAGGAGGGTCAAAAGTCAGATCAGACTCCAGTGGAAGAGGAACAGCTCCTCATTTGTCTGACTTTTTCCTTCTGTCTCTTACGCCCCCCACGCACACAGAGACCTCAGCCACTGGCCCCCTTCCTTCTCTGTGCTTGCTACCTAGCTCCTAGGGACACTCTCTCTGGTGGGGCTAGAGCTACGTTTGGCGGTATATTCTGGTGGGTACGAGGGAAAGGATTTTTCCCTGAGGACTGGTCCCTCAGACCAAAAGTACAAAAACCAGATGACTGGAAAGCCACTTCTAGGAATTTGCTCCGTGGCGAGTATGAGACGTGAGCACAAGATACATGTGCAGACAAGGTGGTCATTCTAGAGATGTGGGAGCTAATGAAAAATTCAAAATGGCCTAAATGTATACAGCGGGAGAATGCTAAACCGGGTCACGGTGGATCCACAGTGTGATGCTACAGGAAACACGCTGAGGAATATTGAATGACATGGAACAATCCTCCCTCTACAATGTTAACCCACAGTGGCAGCTCAGGAAGTGGTTCATATGGTGTAACCCAAACGGGGTGTGTGTGTGTGTGTGTGTGTGTGTGTGTGTGTGTGTGTGTGTGCACCAAACTGTTCACAGTACTTATTCTGAGTGGTTCTTGCCTCCTTTACATCTATCCCTTAACCTCTAAATTTTCGAGCAAAAAATATTTCTTCAGTAATTATAAAGCCTGTGTGTGTCTGCGTGTGTGTGTGTGCGCACACGCGCACGCGTGCATGCCCATTTGGTTCAGATGGAGATGACGGTTTTAAGCAGTTGAGAGAGATAGCCTTCCTACCTCAGAAACACCAGCCTAGGGTGTCCTCTGCTATGAGGGGAACTTGGTCTCTCCCAGGGAGTGTCCACATTCCATGTGGCCATTATCCCAGTGAACATGATCAGGACCGTTAAGGGGAAGCTAAGGGAGGACAGGTTTGCTCAAATTCTATAGCATATATTTTTTTAAGAGTTGCATCTGTGCAGAGTTGAAAGATAGTGAGTTCTCCGAGCCTTGAGGTATGCAAGCAAAGGCTGGATGCTGTCCCATAGGCTCTGTAGGTAGAGTGACTCAATGAACTACAGAGCTACTCACAAGCCCATAATCCGGTTAGTGTAAACACAAGCCTCTAACTTCTAGCCTAAGACAAGAACACTCAAGTCAAAGCTGGGCTCAGACAGTCCCATCAAGTACTAAGCCCACTGAAGCCTAAGGTCCCCTTGACCCCCAGAACCCCAAACAGTCCTGGAAATCTCCTTCACTCCCAATCAGAGACCTCCACCTCTGGGGAGGAGGACTCTGTCATTTCTGCATAGGAGTGGCAGGCGCAGCCTTCACTTACCATTCTCTGGCTTTTACTGTGGGTTCATTCTGCATTGCACCCACCACTAAGCATTTCACCTATATCCATTACCTCATTTAATCCTCCCACAGGCAAGCCGGGGGAGAGGTACCACCATCACTCCCCCAGGTCATGGATAAGGAAACTAAGGTTCTGAGCGGTTGAGAAACTTGTCCAAAAGTGACCAAATGGTGGGAGGAAGAGCTGGCCCATACCTAGGTCCTCTACTTGCAGCCTGTCCCCAAGGGATTTCTAGTACCTATGGTTTGAAAAGCATGTTCTATAGTCTCTTGGCAAAAGAGGAATCTGCTGCTCACTCCTGCCAGGAGAGGGCGTGGGCGGAGAGGAAGGGGATCTGAGGGCCTTGCAGAGGGCAAGTAGACCCACACATCCTCCCTGCCTCAGTTACTCCCCCACCGTGTGTTCAGGAGAGGTCAGGGAGGTGGGATGTCGTGTGACCCACAGTGACTCAAGGTCTAGCCACCCTCACTGACGCAGGACCTCAGACAAACCAATCCCCCTGCACCCCAACTATTTCCTCTGCACACCATGGGTCCCACTGCAACAACATCCTAATGAACCATCTCCTAAAGGGTGAAAGCAAAAGTGATTTTCCAACTGTAGTAGAATTATCCATTGTTACCATTTATTATTAGCAATGAAAAATTAACATTTATCAAGTGCTTACTGTATACCTGGCATCACTCAAAGTGCCTTCTACTTATCAGTGGAACACATATTCCCTTCTCCACTTGTTTCCCCAAGGAGGGTCCTCTACCAGGAGAACACCTCTGGTCTTGCTTCACCTCCTCCTTTACTTCCTGGACCCCAACAGAGGCTTATGTGATTGGCTCGTCTCAAAGACACACTGGGCATGCTCTGTGCGGCCCCCCCTCCCCCAGAGCCAGGCTGCCTGCAAGCAGCCTTCCATCTGGGCTCTCCTGGGTGGCGGCCACCTGCTCCTGCAGGGAGGCTGGCCCCTGTCCAGCGCTGCCTGTGACCGGACAGGTAACTCTGCCAGTTCGAGGGCAGACGGTTGGAGCGCTCTGGGCCCTGGATCTAAAGCCATGTTCTCCCGGCCAGCCTTCTCAGTGCTGACACTTCCTGTCCGAGCCCCATCTCTCATCTGTTTCCATTCGGTTCCAAAGTCAAAAGAAGGGTTCTCTCTAAAACCTCACCATGTGTTAAGATCCTTTAATCCTCACAGCACGACCCTGAATTAGAGATTATCAACCTTATTTTATACATAGGAAATTAAGCCCTCTGGTGTCAAGGACTGTTGAAAAGCTTTCTGGAAAGGCAGCGCTCAGGGTGTATCCCACGAGATGGAGTTGGCTTGACACTCCCTACCATATCTGACACTTGTCTCCCAGGCTCTGAAGCCTGCGGACATAGCCACTCCTACAGACATTCCTTGACAAAAGGCTTAGCAAATTGATCCAACACCCAACCCCTTCAGGGGAAAAACAAAAAAAAAAACAAAAAAAACACGACTGATCAACAACAAAAACCAGAATGTGATCCCAAGTTCAAATAACACATTTTTGTTTAAATATGTATAATAAGTCTCTCCATAGCTTTATTGTGTAAGGGCATGCCTTCTTTCTCAAGCATAAGAATATGGAATCTGCAGAAGATTCAGAAAATTGGGAAAAGTAAAAAGAGAAAGGTGGTAATCTGATCTGTATAATCCCATTGCTGTGTATTTAAATGTACTTATTCATCTACTTTTCAGCCTCGAGCACAGTTGGGGGGGGTAGCTCTGCCAGTCTGTGTCTACAATGCCTCCACGGGAGAACCAGGACCTGCCCATCTACCGCGGCTGTCTGTCTCAGTGCAGGAGAACGGGCTGGACACCCAGCGTCCTCTTTCTGAATAAAATCTGCAACTGCCCACTGTGATGTTGCGTGTGCCTCACTTATAAAAGCCAACTGTGGCAAATGCAGGATAACAGTTTCTAGTTTTGCAGCCCAAGAATGGGTGTAACTTGTCCGAGGTCACATGGTAAGTAAAGGACAGGCTGGGGTCTCCTGATCCCCACACTCAGGCTATTCACCAAGCTTTCCTGCCCCATGAGGACTGGAATCCTGCTTCCTCTTAATAATAGCGGCACCACCAAAGCTAGCTGGGGTTTGTATGTGCATAACACTTACCATGTGCCCAGCACACGTCATAAGTGCTTCATATATATTAATTCAGTTCATATCATTCTCAACAACCCTATGAGGTAAATACTATTATGATCTCCACTGCAGATGCCAAAACGGATGCACAGAGGGGCTAAGGCACTTGCCCAAGGTCTCACCCTGCAGGCAGGTAGCAGAGGCAGGAATCATCCTTAGGCAGTTAGATTTGGGACATTGCTTAAGACTCCTTCCCCACTTGGGCCAACCCCAGCTGGACCCCAAGCAGGCTTCTGGAGCACTGACTGCCTGAAGAATAAAAATCAACCTAGAGGCTCACCTCCCTGGACCAAGTCACCCCACAACTTCACAGCAGAGCCGGGATGTGAACCCAGACATCCTAACCAACTCCAGCACTTTGTCCACTTTCCTACATTGGTTCTAGAAGCCTAGGTTCAGAAACAACAACTTCTATCCCATATCTCCCCACTCAGCACAACAAGAGAAAGTCAGGCACGGGACCCAAAGAAGAGTCCGAAGCCCCCACTGTGGGGAAAGAAGCCAGAGCAGGCCGTGAGGGACTGCCCAGAGTGACACACCTGGTGGCCAGCAAAGAGGCTGTGAGGGATGGGCCTCCCAGGGGGCACCTTCCCGTCCCCCCAGCCTTGAGCCTGTGCCCTCACAGGACAGGAGCACCTTCCACAAATAACATGAACCGAGTCAGGGTTCACTAAGGGCCAAAGTGGCCCCTTCACCAGGCTGGAGCCAGAGGAAGTTGAGCTGTTCCCCTCTCAGGAGAGGAAAGGTCAGGCCTCACAAGGGAAACTGAAGCCCTGACTGAAGCAGTCCCAGGCCAGCCAAACCAGTCTCGCCTCCCTGGACCCAGGTTCCAGGGGCAGGATGGGCAGGCCTGAAGGGCAAGGTATGGGCATCCAGACCCGGCTGCCCAGCTCCACCTTTGCCAGGGAGTCGCCAAGGATCTGGCACCGAGCTGAGTCCTGCTGGGCTCTGTAGCCTGGACCCGAGGAGAGTCACTTATTATTCACTCAACCATTATTTCCCGAGAGCTGCAAGCCAGGCCTTGTGCAGGAGGCCAGGCTACAGAGATGGACAGGGCAGTCCCTGCCTGCGAGACAGGGGACACTCCATATGCCACAAAAGAGCCACGGAAGAAGAGGAAAGTACTCAGTGTAGACAAGCACAGAGGAACAGGGGGAGAAAGGAAAGGTTTGGAAAAAAGCTGCCATCCACATTCAGACCTCCTTACCCTCAGAAAATTCGGGGTTGCACTGAGGAGGCACAGGGCCCGGGGAATGCACTTTGTTGTTCTCCCTTCATGTCAGCCTATGAGGCTGTTCCCAGTACCCAACTGACAGATTCAGAAACTGAGACTCAGAAAGGGTCACAAAACTAGGAAAGGCAGAGCCAAGATTCTAGCTCTGGAGTCCGCCTGTCACCATGCTTTACCATCTCCCTGATCCTGCAGACAGGCAGAAGGTAGGTAAGGACGCTTCAGGTGGGGTAAGCAAGGAGGTGGTCTCAATTATTGCCTGTGTGAGAGGAGCCACCCAGTTCACCCGATGTGTGTGTGTGTGTGTATGTGTGTGTGTGTGTGTGTGAGTGTGCGCGCATGTGCTTACATGTGCTCTACTTTATAAACAACAGATTCCAGGCCACAGAACTTCCTAAAAGCCAAGGAATGAAGAGGCCATTAGTAGCACAGAGAACAGAAGCCCAGAGAGGAGAAGGAACTTACCCGAGGTCACACAGCCTGTAAACAAAGGAGCTGGAACTAACTCCAAGAACCAGAACACAAGGCCTCTTCTCTCCCGCTCAGCTGCTTGCCCCTGTCAGCACGGAGTGAGTCAGCTACTGACAGGAAAACCGATGTGTAGGGGGAACCCCAGGGGTGAGTCAGGAACCAGCCAGCCCCCAGACACCAACTGGGCCTGGGACAGAGGCTCTGAGCCTCACCTCCTCACAGGCAGCATCAGGAGGGGGTGAAGGGAGGAGGGAAGCAACACATACCACAGTACTCACTGTGTTTACCTCTGGGCTTCCCTCCCGGCTCCTCAGATCCAGACTTAGAGGAGGGAAAGCCGGTGGACGGGGCAGGTCCTACTGAGATGAAACAGGCCCCCCAGCTCTGGCCCCATCCTGTCCCACAGAGGGGCCCAGGCGCTTGCCTCCCTCCCACCTCTCACTGAGCCAACTCCTGACTGTTTGATGCTCTTGATTGAATCAGAACCGCCCCCTCTGAGCTTCCCCTGGGATGGAAGAAGTGGTTATGACGGTTTGGGGTAAAGGGTCAGGGCCAAGCCGAAACCAGGGGTTCCAGCTGGCCCCAGATGCTCCATACCCAGAGGAATGCTCAGGCTTGGGTCAGCCTCGGGCCAGGAGGGGGCTGTCTGGTCTTCAGGTGGAAAAGGGTTGTGTCCCCAGGCTGGGGAGGAATGAGGAGGAAGAGCTTCTAGGCAGTGGCTCAAAAGTCTGAAGTTAGAAAGAGAAGAGAGAGGGAGAGGAGAGGAGAGGAGAGGAGAGACGGGGCTGCCCCACATTGCAGAAACTTGAGAAGAGCCAACCAAAATCCACCCCCCCCACACGTGGGAAATTTGGGTCCCCACAGGCTACCCTTTCACCCCAGCCTTCCCTGGGCTATAGCCAAGAGGGGGAGAGCCCCAGGCGCTTCTCCCCACCCACCCTGCTCTCAAACCCACTGCTGACTGGTGCAAGCTCCCACCACTTGGCCAGATGCCCCCACTTTGTGGGCAAGCACAGGGCCTCCTGGGAAGTTTCCTCTCTATCTGTAGCATGCCTCACCATCCCCAGCACCTCTGAGCCCCTGCTAGGCATCACAGTTGAGGCTGGGTGGGGGAACAGAAAGAAAAACAGGGCTACATGGGGATCCTTTCTCTTCTCCCCGAGTCACCCTGGTTCCCCTCTCACCCCTCTCATGGCGCCTCTTTCTTCACTCCCAGCAGCAGACATTCCCAAAGGCCCACAGGCCCCTCCTTCCCCATCACCAGGGCCCTGGGATCCTTCTCCCTTGACCACTGGGTCCCTCACCCCAGCACATTTGGCAGACTGCTTTCCTAAAGTGCCCCTCTGAATACATTACTCCTCAGCTCACAAACCTTCAGTGGCTCTCACTTTCTACAAATGAGATCCAAACATCTCACCTTGGCATTAAAGGCCCTCCATGAGCTGATCCAACCTCCCATTCTGCCCCTCACATCCCTGCTGGATCCCATTTCTTTAGCCAGACTGATCAAACTAGCAGTTTCTTAAAAAGTCCCTGAACACTCTGACCTCCTGTTTTTGCCTGGGTATTTTCCTCTGCCCAAAACTTTCACTGTAGCAGAGGTCCCAATTCTTAAGACCCACCCCAAATTCCACCTCCTCCATGAAATTTCCCTGTGTAATTTTTTCATTGATCTCCTATCAGGGTCACTGGGGTCCCTTCCCAGACACTAAGCAACTAAGGATGGGGGCAGTGTGTCACTGTTTGTCATGCATCATGTGGGCTGGAGGCGTGGTGGGGAAGACTTCCAGTATTCGCTTACTAAGCACTGTTTGAAATGAACATCTTCTCCTCCCCCACCTCCACCCCCCACGGATCCCACCTACTGACCCTCTTCTTCCGCACAACACTGCATTCTAATCTTAGGCTGTTCACATGCTGTTCACAGGGGAGTCTGGGGCTCCACGCTGATCCAAGCCCAACCAGGACTTAGGAGCCTAGGCAGAAAGTCTTGCTTAAGTGTCACCAAGTCCAGGAAGCTCCTTACCCTCTGCCCTGTTCTCTCCAGTGTCTCTCACTGCTTCTAAGCACCCTCTCCTCCCAAAGGCACACACAGTCTCGTCCCTACAGTGCAAGCTTCAGTCAGACTCCATCCATACTACTTTCTAGCTGGTCCCAGAGTATAGGATTCATCTCCCAGGACATTCAGGGAACCGACACGCAGCACCCCCATTCTCCTTCGGTGCCCAGCCTTGACTAAACAGGTTAACAAGTACCCACACTGACCTTCACCTTCACCCCAAGCCAAGCGTTCAGTGGAATAGCTGGGTTCCAGACACCAGAGCAGTACAGACCCATGAGATCTCATCTGGCTCCAAGTCCTGGGCGTGCGTTATCTTCCCCAGCAGGGGCATGGTGGTGGTGGGGGTGGGGGAGCCCTCAAGCAACCCCAAATGAGGGCAAAGCCTGGGTCTGTCTAGGTCGCCTTTGTGTCCCCTAGCTCCATCTAATATATAGTAGGTGCTCAGTAAACATTGTCGGGTTTAAGCACTATTATAGAAAATCCAGCCACTCTTTGGTCCAGATGACACACTCCCCAAATGTGAAATGGGCAAAGTGATGCAAGTGGCAGGTGGCAATTTCTGGTCCTCACAAGGTCAGGAGGGGCTGCAGCCAGCCCTCCAAAAACAGGCTCATTCCCAGGCAGGAAGCCAGCTCATCACCTGCCCATCTGCATCAGAGCAGCTGTCATATAGTCAGGGCTCGCTAGGTGCCTCGCGTGGCACCTTGTTTAACACTGTATATGAATTATTCTGTTCAGTCCTCACTACCGCCCTTGGGTTCTGTTAGGACTCCCATTTTACAGATGACAAAACTGAAGCTTGGAGGGGAGCGGAATCCTAATCAGTTTGGTCCCAGAACCTAAGACAGTGCCCATTGAACGAGGCTGCCCAGCTCCCATGGCCCTGGCACAGTATACCCACTAGCACCAGGGACAGAAACCTCCAGCCCAATGAACTAACCCTGAGCATGCAGCAAGAGCTCTGGGCCCTGAGTTTAACTCTGGACCCAAGGTCTGGCGGGGTTTTTGCTTCTCTTCCCCCATAAGAACTTGTTCCCTGGTTTCCAACCAGAGCCTCCCAGGCCAGCTCACCTGGAAATGCCCCAGGAAGGGGACAAAAGCCCCCGATGACATTGTGGTCTGAAGCCTAACTGGGATCTCCGTGTTGGAGGGCAAGAGTTACTGACGTTTCCCTGCTTTAGGCTGCTTTCCCAGGGCTTGAGGACTCAAGCCCCATCCGAGGAAGTAGCGTGAACTTTAAAGTACTTTGCTTAACGCTCCGCTCCGGGAGAGTTCCCTTGGCCCAGTGCCACCGGGCAGGGAGGACTGGGCAGAGGCCGTTGTGAATACCTGTGTTTGAACTGCAGTCGGCTCTCACCTTCCAGCCCTCGCCTTCCGGGATTTTTGTGAGAAAGGGCAACGGGAGCACGGAGTTCACCTGGTTCAACCACCTCCGTTTATGGAACCCAAGAACCCCAGAGCAGGGTGACGGAGTTCGGGCCTGGGGCCACACAGCTGGCAGAAGACGCAGCCGGAGAACTGGGGGGATCGGTACTCAAGGACTGGGGCTCCTTTTCACCCACCTGCTGCTTCTGTCACTTGCTCCGCGAAAGCTGCCCAAGCAGGCTCTGGAAGTGGAAACGAAAACTAACTTCGGACTGTTTGTCCGGCCGGCCTCCCCTCGCCCCTCTCACCTTCTGGCTTTGCTTTCCACTCAGCGCTGCAAGCCCGGCGTCGCCCGCTAGCGCCCGTCAGCGTCCGACTGCGCAGCTCCGGGCTCAGTCACTCCGCGGTCCTCCCGGCGGCAGTCGGGGAACGGGAAGGCTGGGACAGGCCCCGCCCCCCTGGAGGACACGCCCTGGGCACGCCCCCTGCCTGAGGGAATGTCGCTGCCTCCGGGCCCGGTCCGCCTCCGCCCAACCGCGTTCCCTAGGAGATGCCCGCCCTTGCCCCGCCCCCTGAGGCCTCCCTTATTCACCCTTCCAGCCCCGCCCCCGGGCCCGCCTCCTTGCCCGCTTCCTTAGTTGTGTACTCTGGGCCGCTCCCGCCATCCCGCCCTGCACGACTGAAGCCTGGCTCCCAGCCTGGTCGGGCTAGCGCTCGAGCCCTGCTGTTGAGGGGTGAGCCCCACTCACTGCCGGGCCTAACGGTCCCGCCCCCTGTGGGCCCTCCTCGTCCGTCCCAACCACCCCCAAATTCTCCCGCCACCCCACCAGGGTCACGTTCTCCTCCCCGCCTACCCCAGCAGCCTCCGGCGAACCCCCGCCCCAGGCTCGCCCTTCCCTGCCTCAGTGCCTCCCTAATCCTGTTCTGCCCTGCCAATCCAACACGGGACGGATCGGCCTCGGTCCCCAAGCTGGCATTCCAGGGCGGGTGTATCCGGGTGCGACCGGGGACGGCGTGGGAGCGGTCTGCGTTCCAGTCGGAGCCCTTATCAGCAGGCGGCCTGGGCCCTGGCGCTTTTTGAAAATACTAACTACAGCCACTGATTGGACCCTCGCCAGGGGCCGGGCTCTACGCCAAGCCATGTTAAAAGGACTGGCCCTTAAATTCGCACAACTCTATGCGACGGTACTCTTGTTGCGCCCATTTCACTGGTGAACGGCCTGAGGCTCGGAGAAGGGAAGTCGTGGCCTCTGAGTCTCACGCTGGAGGGGAGCAGGATCCGGCCCCAAACCCTGAATCACAAGCTTGATGCCGCCCCAGCTTGCCTGAACTGGCTCCTGAAAAGTGGCCGTGGCCGGCCTGGGATGAGGGAGGAGGCGTGGGCTGATGAGGTAAGTAGCAGGAGGGGCAGCTGGCCAGAGCCCCAGAAGCTGGTTTTCTCCCTTAAGAAGTGACTCAGAATTCAGATGGACTGCAAAGATCTCCAGGCGGCTGTGGTGCCCAGATCTGTGTCCCAGTCCTCTGCACGCGCAGACCCAGGGACCAGCCCCAGGCAAGTTTCCTCATTATGACAGGACCATTCACCTTGCAGCTGACAAAGCCTTCTAACTCCCATTATCTCATTGGCATCTCACAAGGACGCCATTGTGGGGAGGGCATGATTATGCCCCTTGTGCCTGGGTGGAGTAGGGCGGGGAGCTGGACCCCAGCCCAGCACAGTAGCTCCCAAAGCATGGTGCCTGAGACCTGCAGCCGCCTCAGCAGCATCTGGGAACTTGTTAGGAATGTGTGTTTTGGAGCCCTATCCCAGGCCCGCTGAATGAGAAACTCTGGGGTAGGAGCCTAGCAATTTAACAAGGTCTCTAGGTGATTCTGAATCACAAGCAGGTTTGAGAACCACTGCTGGGCATAATGGTGAAGAAGGTAGGGTCGTCTGAGAATCTCAAAGACACGGAACATCCCGGGAGTCTTGTGATCCAAGGCAAGGCAAGATACTGAACTTCTGGGGCGCCTGGGTGGCTCAGTTAGTTAAGCGACTGCCTTCGGCTCAGGTCATGATCCCGGAGACCCGGGATCGAGCCCCACCTCGGGCTCCCTGCTCAGCGGGAAGCCTGCTTCTCCCTCTCTCAGTCCCCCTGCTTGTGTTCCCTCTCTGGCTGTGTTTCTCTCTGTCAAATAAATAAAATCTTTAAAAAAAAAAAAAAGATACTGAACTTCTCTGGGAAACACCTGTACAAGGGGAATATTAATACCAATCTTGAGGGTGGCTGCTGAGGATGAAGTGTGGTAATGTTCACGAAATGTTCGTCCACTCTTGCACACCGTGCATGCTCAATAAATTTTCTCTTTCCAGTAAAAAGTCTCCTTTATAGAATCCCCACAACAAGTCAGGGGAGTGGGGCTGGGGGGTCTTTGAGCCCAGCGGGGCCCACTCTGTCGTCCTCCTACAGAGGGGTGCCATCTTTCTGCAAGCAGTCAGCATGACAAGCTCCCAGATGTTGCTGCTGCTGGTCCCGTGGCCGCTTTTCAGAACCACTGTGCTCTTCCATCTTGGACTGGCTTCCTAGCTCACCCGTGCAAAATGGGCATAAAAATACCCTCCTCTTCTACCCTATTCCATGCCCCTCCCCTCAAGCTGGGGCTGTGTGATGGCGAGTGGCAGTTAGCAAAACAGCTGGATCACATCAGTCCCTCCTTCCCTTCCAGGCAGACTTTCAATCTCATGAGTCCCATCTGCTACCCCTTCTGGTCTGTCCCTCCAGATTAGAGAAGGGGCAGTTGTGGCAACACGAAGGGGCATCCGCAGGCAGATTTTAGAATCTCTGCCATACTCCCCTACCACCCTCTACAGCCCCACAGAAGAGGGTCTTCCCAGAGGAGCTCAGAGTCTATCGGTCCCTATGCCACAGAACTGTCCTAACACGTTGATATGAAAATTGAGGCCCCTATAGCTTACATCTAAACATTTAAGAGACTGTAAATAAAATGTTTAGGAAATATTATTTATCATGACCAAGAGGGCCATGTTCAAATTTAGAATTGTTGGACTCTTTAGAATTCTCTGTAGGAGCATGGCAGTGCGGGGTGGGTTAGCCCTGATCCCTCAGCCCTTACAGCCCATCCACTCAGATTCTCTTCCCAGCCCCAAGTCTGTCCTGTGCATACAAGTGGCCTAGGACTCAGGCATGTAAACGCCCAAACTCTGTCCGCACGTGTTACCTACAGCTGCCCTTCCTCACCCCCTCTAGGAGTACACCTGTACTGTCAGAGGGTGGACCTCGGGAATTTGCTTACGTGGACCGTGTAGGCAAGGATGTCTAGGTTTTGGATATCTGAAGCATGACTGTGGAAGGCAGTGGGGTGTAGGTTCTGAGTGGACACAGGTGGCCCTCTTGCCTGGATCTATGAGTGGCCCCGATATTTGTCCCTATCTTCCTAGCACCTATCTTGCTACGTATTGGAAGCTTAAGTCATTAAGGAGATGTGTGTCTGAAGTATTTTCTAAAATATCAGATTGGCATGCCCCCCCCCCCCCCAATGCTTCCTTTCTTTCAGCCGGAGTCAGGTTTTGTCATGATTTACCTTGGGCATTTTGCCAGGCAGCCTCTAGTGAGAGAGACGATTTCCTTCTTTTGGGAGGCTCTTTGGGCCCTTCCAGAAGTGAAACCTCGATTTTGGGAGCTGGGAAAAGGAATAGGAAGACCTTTTCTGGAAAGACTTGAGAGAAGATATGAAATGGACAGCTTGGAAGTAGGGGAGATGGTGGTGTGGCAAGATCTTCAAAGGCTAAGGGCGCCTGCATGGCTCGGTCAGTTAAGTGTCTTTCTCTTGATTTTGGCTCAGGTCATGATCTCATGGTCATGACATCAAGCCCCATGTTGGTCTCCATGCTGAGCATGGAACCTGTTTGGATTCTCTCTCTCTCCCTCTCCCCCTGCCCCTCCTCTCTCCCCCTCTTGTGCTCTCTCTCTTAAAAAAGGGGGGCATGGTAGGGCCATGGGGTTCCCAGCCACTCAGATGATTCCCCCACCCTGAAGGAGCACAGGAGCTGCAGAGCCTGAGACCTGGTCAAGAACATAAGTGTCAGAGTCTTGTTGGTACCTAGGCACCTAGGCCTAGGTAAAGCCCTAAGACTTGGACACAACTTGGGGCGGGGGGGGAGTGGTGAATCTGTTCCCTATTGCCATGTAGCAAACCACTCAATCATTTATGTAGCTCATAAATCTGCAATTTGTCGTGGGTTCATCAGGGAAGGCTTATCTCTGTTCTGTGCCATATCTGCTGGTTCACTTGGAGGTCCAGGATCATTTACAAGATCGCACACTCACCTGGCAACCCAGTTGGTGTTAGATGCTAGCTGGGAACTCAGCTAGAGCTGTAGACCAAGACCTCACTTCCTCTCCATGAGGCCTCCCCGCAGGCTGCTGGGGCTTCCTCACTGCCAGACAGCTGGGTTTCAAGAGCAAACAGAGAACAAGGTAGAAGTACTTGGCATCTTATGACCTCGCATGCAAAGCCCTGTAGCATCACTTCCTTTGTGTTCTATTAGTGCAGGCGATCACAAAGGCCCACAAGATTCAAGGGGAGGAGACACAGTCTCCCTCTCTCGAGGGTGGGGTGGCAAAGTTCTAGAAGGGATTGCAGAACAGAGACACTGTCACAGTGACATATGGAAAACACAGTCTGCACCAAGTGGGTCCTCGGAATAAGTGGACAAGTTTCTCTGGTGGAAACTGAGTGTCTGAGTTAAGCTGATTTAAAGAGAAGAGTATATGAAGTTTCTTGTATAAGCACTCATGCACAGATGAATGAGAAGCCTAGTGGACAATGAGTCTGGTGTACTTGGGTTATTTAGGATCTTCTTTCTTCCGAGAGCCCTCAGAAGAGAGTTCAGACCTCTCTCCTCACCATCTACACTGTCTCTTTAAAGCCGTACATTTATATACCATTCATTTGGTCCCATTAACAATGGCTTCCAGGAGCTACAGTGGATCTTTTAGGACACCCATTTCTAAGATGTGGAAATAGAGACCCTGAAAAAGTCAGTAACTGCCCAAGGTCATACAACTAGTCAGTGATGGAGGAAAGAGAAATGGCAGTTTGTTCACCAACCCAGTTTACTGTTGTAGAAACTGAGCCTCAGGGGAGAAGCCCAAGTTGGGCAGAACCCAGATACCCAGATTCTGAGCACCCAACACTGAGCCATGCAGGCCATCCCTAAAGGCTCACAAGGGGTTAAACAAAAATAAACAACTCCCTCTAAGTCCTTGAAGGGACCCTGCTTCCTGCCTAAGAAGCAGAAGGATGCCGGTCCCCTGAATGCTGGGCTATACCCCTCACTTGGCACAAGTCTTGCTCCAGTCTCTTTCCTCAGCAGTGGTTAATTGCAGTTTCTGGAACTGAGCGCATTTGAATGCTGTCATCAGGGCCACAGACCTTTACTAGCTTCTCCAAAGGACCCCATGAGGATCTGAACTAAGGCCCCCGATAGCTGGTTTGTAGCTGGGGAGGGCCGTTCTCCCACCGGAGAGACTGACCCACGGATTCCTTCCCAGCTCAGTCATTTCCCAAAAAAGCAGTTAGACCCTTGCTCTGATCCCCACCCCAGCCCCTTGCTACAACTCAGGGTCTCAAGGTCAATGCCACCCGGTCTCAGGGGCTTTTGGCACAGTGGGGAAGCTGACACATAAACAGGGGTGCGCTGTAGGCTTAAAATGTCAATTGCAAGGAGAAAAATTGAAAAATGCAACCTTCATTTTTTAGGTAAGCTGTTACTGTGCGTCAGACATTTGAAAAATGACTTGCCATGTAGAATATATTTAACTAATTTGATGACTAGCATTTGTGAAGCAATTCACATATTATAAAACATTTTTTTTTCTTTTCTTTAACTGCTTGAAATGATTCAGTGATGTCTCCCCATGCACCATTCTCTGGACACCTGTTTTCCCCCCTTCAGGCATCAGCTCAACCCTGTGGCAGGGGGTGGGGCACCCCAAACAGTCCTCAGCCCACACCCCAACATATGTTAGTTTATTTATTTATTATTGATACATATTACAATTTTACTAGCCATTTTGTATATTTTGAACCATACACAGAAACAAAATTTAAACATATGAGACAAGAATTATTTAAAATATTAAATACATACAAAAATAAAAGTAAAGAATGATAAGCTTCTCTCATTATATTTTCCTTAAAAGCCAGTAGCTCACACTGGAGTCCAGCTACCATGGCCTCCCTGCCCACTCACACCCAGGTAAGAGTTGTTGGGACAGAAAACAGAGAATATTCCTCAGGGCAACCCTTCTTTAGTGTCTCGGGATACTTAAAGTTCCTTAAGTGGATGGGAAGATGCTTCAGGAAGAGGACCACCCTTTTACACCTACCATTGGGTAAAGCTGCACAAAACCCATGTGAGATCCCTCTCTGAGTCCGGCTGAGGTCAAAGAGAGCACTCCTGGGCCCAAGATGCCAGTGGGGTATACATACTCCCCATTGTACAGTTGTAAATGCCAAGGCTCAGAGTGATAAGTTGAAAAAGCTTTGAATTTGTCATGAGCATTTCAAAATCGGGAAATTTCATGTAACATCTAGATTGATGGCTTCTGCTGAAAAATAAGAAAACCCAAACACCCTGGTATACATTCTGACAGGGCTGCTCCCTTCACTTATAATATACATCGTGGAGCTGACCGCAGTCCCCACCATTCCCTGTTGCCCACCCAACCGGCTTCTCTTGTTTCTGCCTGCTCTCTGCACGCAGCTGGGTTTGCAATTCCCGGCAGGACCGAAGCTGGTTGAACTGATGTTCGCACTCAGAGCTTTCTGAGTAGCGGCAGCACAGAGACCTTTGAGGAAAACCAGGCGCCCCATTCTGTTTTCCCCTTCTCTCCACCACCCTCCCGAGGACAGCTGCAGGATTAGCACAGGCTCCAGCCACCGCTCTGCTAACTTCCTAGCCCTGAGACCTGAGGCACACCCTTCCACCTCTCCCTGTCTGTTTCCCGCCCCATAAGGTGCACACACAGCATTAGCTATCTTAGCGCGGTAACATGGACTTACTAGTTGTCTACAAGTCATTGCTGTCACCAACAGAAGTGGAGAGAGAAAAAAAAAAAACAAACACATTGCCACACCCTTCCCTCCAAAATGAGCATGTATTGCCCCCTGGTGTTCACACTGATCACTGCAGCTGATCCAGAGATGCTGGAGACAGACCTGGAGAAGAAAGAGGGGCAAAGGTATGTCCTCAGGGCTCCCCACCTGTTCCTAGCCTCTGTTCAGCCAGGCCCTAGGAGCAGAGTAGGGCCCTGGCATGAGGACCAGGCCAGGGTAGGCATGAAATTAGGTCTCCTTAGCAGATCCCAGCCGCAGACTCCCCACCCATCCCAGCAAAGGAAATGGGGTGTGGGATTTAGGAGCCAATGTTCCTGGGCCTCCAGGCCCCCAGGTGTCTGGAGGCCTCAAGGACCTGGTGACTCTGGCTTAACAATGGTGACAAAATAATATTAACTACACTGGGCACTGGAAGCACAAGAAGTGGAATCTAGTTGTTGATGTAGAAAACTTTACTAAAAGACACCTGCCAAGCCCCCTAATTGGTGGGGTTGGGGTGGGTTTGGCTGGAGGGTCAGGATCAAACCCCACTGCAGAACCGGCTTAATAAGACAACTGTCACTGCCATCACGCTCCATCTGATGCCCCCAAGCTCTAGGAAGTCAAGTTCACAGCCCCTGGGAGACACGCCCCCTCAAGTAAAGCACTTGAGCCCCTGGCAGAGCCGTTTCCCTCGGAAACTGAGCCTTGCAGGGGGGCGTCCAGCCAGGGAGCTTTCTGCACCGAGCCTGGGGTGGGGGGCAGAGTTCCGATGCCCACTTTGGGAGGTAGGACTTGTCCAGTGGGAATTTCCTCAAATATAGAAAGACTATTCAAAGGACAGAGAGCTGCTATGAGAATAACAGATGACTCCACCTGATGGAAGGTACAGCGTGGTCCAGGCTCTGGGCGGAGCCTCATCTCATCCACGTCCCATCCCACTGAGGTGGGAAGATCATCACCCCTGGGAAAAGAAAGCTAAGGCTCACTGAGTTTAAATCAATTGAATAAGATCCCACAGCTGGTAAGCAGCAAAGCTGAGGGCAAGCCAGGGACTGCCTGATTCCGAAACTTAAAAAATATGCTATATTGCCTTCCTTAAAGTGCCTTCTTTTTCAGGACCCATGTCCCATTTACTGACAATGAATCCAGGAGTCTAGAATGAGGGACTAGAAGGGACTTCAAAGGTCACCTACCCTAAATACTTCCTCTAACACCCTCCCAGCCCTGTATTAGTCAGCTTTTCTGAGGTCATGCTATAGTAACAAAGAACCCCGAACATCTCATTGACTTAACAGCAAAGATCTGTTTCTCTGTATGTGAATGACTGCTGAAGTTTTCTGTGGGTCAGATGGTACCTGCTCCTTGTATCATTGTCATTCCTAGGTTTGAGATGAAAAATCGGCCCCTTTCCGGACAGGCTCTTCTCCTGGTCAAGCCACCAGGATGGCTCCCATAATTTGTGCTCAGATGTCACGTGTATCCCTTTTGCTCACATTCCATTGATCAAAGCAAGTCACACAGCAGTATTCCACATTGGCTTCTGCAAGTGAGCCCCAAACTGAGCACAATTTAGCCACTGCAATGCTGGAAATAGAGAAAGAACCCGGGTCAGGGCTTTCCAGAGCGGGCTTTACGGTGATAATTAGCTTTATGTCTTTGGGGATTACCTGGAGTCCACTAGAGTGGTTCAGTGTGGAGGGCCTTCGAGCCCGCTACCCCCTTCCTCTGGCAGCCCTGCCCTCCACCGTTTTGTAGATATCAGAATAAGATTTCTTCTGAAGAGAGGGCGACGCGTGCACACTGACTTGAAAAAATGTTTGCCCCAAATTTATTCTCTGACTAATGAGCAAACAGCCTGCTGTAATGAATTTTCGGGATGGTGGCCTAAGGATGTTTATGCTGCATGGATCCAGCGAGCAGACTCACGTGCGTCTCCTCCGCATCTCCGCAGTTCTTCCCAGAGATCTGGAGCCGTGTCTACACCATCCAAAGGGCTTGAGCCACCAGGATCATGGTCCCCGCATTATTAAGTATAAATCCCTGAGGCAGGGAGAGCCTGTGAAGAGAGGAGGTGAGCCAAGAGACCTAGAAAATCTAATCTATGAATAGAAATGTCTGATAGTGAAGGAAACAAAGGGATGAAGACATTCCTCTGGCCACAAATTGTCTCCATCTACTGCATCTATTTTTTTCTCATATATATAAGAAAGTAAAAGACAATTATGAGAGTGTAGTTGGTTCTGGAATGCATCACCATACTTCCTGAAGATGACATGATGTTTCTGAAGAATCTCGAGAAACGAGTTGCGTGGTGGACACACAAACTTCATCTAGCGAGGAGCCCCTGGGCACCAGGTCGGCATCACATGTGCCGTGTGGACAAACAGACTGACGAGTAGACCCGTTGGAGGTCGAACAATTAGGCAATCGGTGTTTTAGCTGCATTATGTTATATAGATTATTATGTATGTTGTTCACATCACATTTGGGGAGTTGGTGGGGAATTTTGGATGAGTGAGGAATGCATTCTTTTTCCCACTTAAAGCAAAAAGAGTGTAGTACCTCACTATGCAAAATTTACTATCTAAAACTTCAGGGATGGATTAGATTTCACACCAAGGCATACCTCTCTGTACAGACCTACAGACCTGGTCGTAGTGATAATGAGTTTTATGAGTACTTCCCTTGTTCCGGGAAGGGAACTGCACCAAGCCTTTAATGTGTAATTTATTTGATACTTGGAACAGGCATGTAGGTGATTTTTTAAAATCCTGATCGATGGTAGGTGACACAAGAGGAAAGTGAAGAGAGAGGTGGAGTCATTATCCCAAGGCCACAATTCCTGGCTTGGATGGACAGACACTTGTTTTTAACATTGTACTTATAAAGAACATATACAATTTCATATTCATTGTTGTGTGTCCTAAATTTTGCCATGAATAAAAGTAAAAGAAAGTAGAAGCAGAAGGAATACCTCCTAACTCATTCTATGAGGCCAGCGTTACCCTAATACCAAAACCAGACAGACATTATAGGAAAGGAAATCTGCAGACTATATAGATTGATGGAAGAGAATAGAGAGCCCAGGATTAAACCCATGTGTGTATGGCCAATTAATTGATGACAAAGGAATCAAGAATATGCGGTGGGGGGGACAGCCCCTTCAATCAGTGGTACTGGGAAAACTGGACAGCCACGTGCAAAAGAAAGGACCTATCTTATACCATACACAAAAATTAACTCAAAATAGATTAAAGACTTGAATGTTAGACCCCAACCCTAAAACTCTTACATGAAAGCACAAGTGGCACAGTCCTTGACATTGGCCTTGGCAACATATACAATTTCATATTTTTTAATCTGACACCAAAAGCAAAAGCAACAGAAGCAAAATTAAAGGAGACCACATCAAACTAATAAAAACTTCTGCACAGGAAAGGAAACCAGTCAACAAAATAAGAAGGCAACCCGCTGAATGGGAGGGAGAAAATAATTGCAAATCACATATCTGATAAAGGACTAATACCCAAAATATATAAAAAATTCAGACAAGTCAAGAGCATATATATATATATATATATATATATATATATATGCAACCAAATTGATTTATTTTATTTTTTGCTCCCTTTTAAAATTTAAATCAGATTAACATATAGTATATTATTAGTTTCAGTGGTAGAGTTCAGTGATTCATCAGTCTTATATAACACTGAGTGCTCATTATATCATATGCCCTCCTTTATGCCCATCACCCAAGTACCTCACTCCCACCCCCCTTCCCTCCAGCAACCCTTATTTGTTTCCTACAATTTGGAGTCTCTTATGATTTGTCTCCCTCTCTGATTTCGTCTTGAGTCTATTTTTGTGTATGGTGTAAGAAATGGTTCAGTTTCATTCTTCTGCACGTGGCTGTCCAAGTTTCCCAATGCCATTTATTGAAGAGACTGTCTTTTTTTCCACTGGATATTCTTTCCTGCCTTGTCAAAGATGAGCTAACCATGGAGTTGAGGGTCCTTTTCTGGTCTCTCTATTCTGTTCCATTGATCTATGTGTCTGTTTTTGTGCCGGTGCCATACTGTCTTGATGATTACAGCTTCGTAATAGAACTTGAAGTCCGGAATTGTGATGGCACCAGCTTTGGTTTTCTTTTTTCAATATTCCTTTGGCTATTTGGGGTCTTTTCTGGTTCCATAGAAATTTTAGGATTATTTGTTCCAGCTCTGTGAAAAAAGTGAAAAGTTGATGGTACTTTGCTAGGGATTGCATTGAATGCATAGATTGCTCTAGGCGGCATAGACATGTGAACATTATTTGTCCTTCCAATCCATGAGCATGGAACATTTTCCTCTTTGTGTCTTCCTCAATTTCTTTCATGAGTGTTCTATGATTTTCAGAATATATATCCTTTGCCTCTTTGGTTAGGTTCATTCCTAGGTATCTTACGGTTTTTGGTGCAGTTGTAAATGGGATCAACACCTTAATTTCTTTCTTCTGTCTCAATTTTAATGTATAGAAATGCAACTGATTTCTGCACATTTATTTTATATCCTGACACTTCAGTGAATTCCTGTATGAGTTCTAGCAATTTGGGGGTGGAGTCTTTTGGGTTTTCCACATAGGGTATCATGTCATTTGTGCAGAGTGAGAGTTTGACTCTTTCTTTGCTGATTCAGATGCATTTTTTTTTCTTTTTGTTATCTGATTGCTAAGGCTAGGACTTCTTTTTTTTTTTTAATATTTTATTTATTTATTTGACAGAGAGAAACACAGTGAGAGAGGGAACACAAGCAGAGGGACTGAGAGAGGGAGAAGTAGGCCTCCCGCCGAGCAGGAAGCCCGATGTGGGACTCGATCCCAGGTCTCCGGGATCATGACCTGAGCCGAAGGCAGTCGCTTAACCAACTGAGCCACCCAGGCGCCCTGCTAAGGCTAGGACTTCTAGTACTATGTTGAACAACAATGATGAGAATGGACATCCCTGCTGTGTTTCTGACCTTAGGGGGGAAACTCTCAGTTTTTCCCCATTGAGGATGATAATCACCGTGTGCTTTTCATAACAGCTTTTATGACATTGAGGTATGTTCCCTCTATCTCTACACTGTGAAGAGTTTTAATCAAGAAAGGATGCTGTACTTTGTTAAATGCTTTTTCTGCATCTATTGAGAGGATCATATGGTTCTTGTCATTTCTTTTATTAATATAGTGTATCACACTGCTTGATTTGTGGATTTTTTTTTAAGATTTTTATTTATTTGACAGAGAGAAACACAGCCAGAGAGGGAACACAAGCAGGGGGAGTGAGAGAGGGAGAAGCAGGCTTCCCGCCGAGCAGGGAGCCCGATGTGGGACTCGATCCCGGGTCTCTGGGATCATGACCTGAGCCGAAGGCAGTTGCTTTAACCAACTGAGCCACCTAGGCGCCTCTGATTTGTGGATTTTGAAGCACTCTTGCAGCCCAGGAATAAATCCCATTTTGTTATGGTGAATAATCTTTTTAATGTACTGTTGGATCCCATTGTCTTGGTGAGAATTTTTGCCTCCATGTTCATCAAGGATATTGGTCTATAATTCTCCTTTTTGATGGGGTCTTTGTCTGGTTTGGGGATCAAGGTAATGTTGGCCTCATTAAGGAAAGAGTTTGGAAGTTCTATTTCTATTTCTATTTTTGAAACAGCTTCAGAGGAATAGGTATTAATTCTTCTTTAAATGTTGGGTAGAGTTGCCCTGGGAAGCCATGTGGCCCTGGAGTCTAGTTTGTTGGGAGATTTTTGAGGACCGGTTCAATTTCCTTGCTGGTTATGGGTCTGTTCAGGTTTTATATTTCTTCCTGTTTCAGTTTTGGTAGTTTATATGTTTCTAGGAATGCATCCATTTCTTCCACCTTGCCCAATTTGTTGGCATATTGTTGCTCATAATATGTTATTATAATTTAATAATCTGATTTAAAAATGAGCAGATCTGAATAGATATTTTTCCAAAGAAAACATACAGATGGCCAATAGGGACATGAAAAGATGCTCAACATCACTCATCACCAGGGAAATGCAAAACAAAGCTGCAGTGAAATACCATTTCACACCTATCAGAATGGCTATCATTCTGACAAGAAGTAATGAGGTGCTGGCAAAGATGTGGCAAAAAGGGAACCCTCCTGCATCGTTCAGAGAAATGCAAACTGGTGCAGTGACTGTGAAAAACAGTGTGGATGTATCTAAAAAATTAAAAACAGAACTACCATATGATCTAGAAATTCTACTTTTGGACATTTATCAGAAGAAAATGAAAACACTGACTCCAAAAGATATGCGTCCCTATGTTTATCATAGCACTATTTGCCATAGCCACGATATGGAAATAACCTAAGTGTCCACTGAAGGATGAATGAAGAGAGAAGATGTGGTATAAATACACAATGGTATAGTATTCAGTCATAAAAATAAATTAAAATTTCCATTTCAGTGGTGACAACATAGATGGACCTTGAGGGCATTATGCTAAATAAAATAAGTCAGACAGAGAAATACAAATAAAGTAAGTCAGACATATCTCTCTTATATGTTGGAATCAAAAAACAAAGCAAAACAAAACAAGCTTTAAATACTTTTTTCTGGATCTGAGAGGAATTCACTTGCAGGTCTTTATGCATAGGGATATAGTCATGTTATAAACTTTATCCATAATTGCTATATTTAAAAGAATGTTGTTTGGGTTCTATTTCAAAAATTTGCAGGTTGTGCCCTTAAAAGACCAGAAAACCACCTTTTCCTCCTCCCCCATCCCTGCTCCGGGCATTCTCACTGGCTAGGATAGAGATGTGATGGCTGGAGAGGTAGCAGCCATCTTAGACCTCAAGGTAACAGTTGAATGTTGAGGGGGCTGAGTAATAAGAAATCGCCAGGGTTTCAACTGGGTACTCATCTGGGCCCACCTACCTGAACATTCACATACAAGAGGTCTGTTTTAACAACAGCATCACTAGGACCACCACCACTATCACTATCCGCAGCATCACCACTGATGTCATCCATGTCGTTACCAACAGCACCACCTCTCATCAATACCGCGACAACCCTGTACCACACCCTCCCAACCACCGCTACCCTCCCCTCGCCTTTCTCATCTTCACTGGGGACATCAAATTAACATTTGAATCCAGGCTTTCTGACTTGAGGATCCTTTTAACCTTGGTGTGAGGGATAAATGAATAGACAAGGTTGCTGATGCCTGACTTCGGGCCTGCTTCCTGATCCAGGGAAGAGTCTGGAAGGTATGTCAGAGACCATGGGCCTAAGCTTTCAGAACAGCATTTTTCTCACATGTAAAATGAAGGCAATAGAAAGGACAGTAATATCTACCCCATGAGATTAGAAATGGTATGTGTGATATTCTTGGCTTTAGATTTAACATTTAGTAGTTACCAGATAAGCAACAGCTTTATTAATATAATAATTAGGATTGATAGAATCTAAATTATGTTCTGGGTGGACAGAGACCCATCTCTCTGGCCAGTGGGTGTGCAAAGAAGTCATGTGTGTGACTTCTGCTTTGTGTCCCCACAGGAGATGGGAATGCCCTTCTCATTCCCTACTTCCACTGCCTGGAATGTGGGCATAGCAGTGAGAACTGGGGAAGCTTTCTTGGGCTGTATATGAAAGCTGCAGGTCAAGGATGGTGGAGAAATGTGACAGAAAGTCTGGGTCCCCCTCAACCTTGAGCAGCCATGCCAGCCCGGCCCAAGACAGAAATATATCTCCATCTTGCTGATGCCACTGTATTTTGGAGTCCTGCTAGCAGCAGATTATCTGTATCTTTGAAGTTTGTCTTAGAAAAATTTGTTTAGTGTCTATGGAGTCTGAGGATAACCTTTCCCCCAAACTTATTTTCAAATTCTAGACCTGACTCAAATCCTCATTGCCAGAGGCAAAACCTGTGTCTTATTCCACAGATAGTCCTCAATAAGGTCCTGGCCCTGTTTGATCTCCCCTCACCCCCATCTGCAAAGTAGAAAGTGTAAACTCAGTATCACTGAGGAATATGGCAGATGAGTGAGATCCCACATTAAGGGGTTTTGGCTTTACTAGAAGGATGAAATTCCAAGAGCTAGTAATGGTGAGGATAACAGTGACAGTGATACAGGGGGTGATGGTGGGGATGGTGGGGGTGGACGGGATGGTGTGCATAGGGGGTGGTGAGGATGGAGGGGGT
>PITA01007846.1:23779-88791 GCA_004023965.1 Spilogale gracilis | reverse complement strand
ATTTTGGCCATTCTGACTGGTGTAAGGTGGTATCTCAGTGTGGTTTTGATTTGAATTTCCCTGATAGCTAGTGACGATGAACATTTTTTCATGTGTCTGTTAGCCATTTGTATATCTTCTATGGAGAAGTGCCTCTTCATGTCTCTTGCCCATTTTTTGATGTGTTCATCTTCTTTTTGGATGTTGAGTTTGAGTAGTTCTTTATAGATCTTGGATACCAGCCCTTTGTCTATAGTGTCATTTGCAAATATCCTTTCCCATTCTGTGGGTTTTCTCTTTGCTTTGTTGACTATTTTCTTTGCTGTGCAGAAGATTTTTATTTTGATGAAGTCCCAAAAGTTCATTTTCGCTTTTGTCTCCTTTGCCTTTGGAGACGAGTCTTGAAAGAAGTTGCTGTGGCCGATGTCAAAGAGGTTACTGCCTATGTTCTCTTCTAGGATTTTGATGGATTCCTGCCTCATGTTGAGGCCTTTCATCCATTTCGAGTTTGCCTTTGTGTGTGGTGTAAGAGAATGATCTAGTTTCATTCTTCTGTACATAGCTGTCCAATTTTCCCAGCACCATTTATTGAAGAGACTATTTTTTTTCTGCTGGATATTTTTTCCTGCTCTGTTGAAGATGATTTGACCATAGATTTGTGAGTCCATATCTGGACTCTCTACTCTGTTCCATTGGTCCATTTGTCTGTTTTTGTGCCAGTACCATGCTTTCTTGGTGATCACAGCTTTGTAATAAAGCCTGAAGTCAGGTAACATGATTCCCCCAGCTTTGTTTTTCTTCTTCAACAATTCCTTAGTGATTCGGGGCCTTTTTTGGTTCCACATAAACTTTAGGATTGTTTGTTCCAATGCTTTGAAAAATGTTGGTGGAGTTTTGATCAGAATGGCATTGAAAGTATAGATTGCTCTGGGCAGTATAGACATTTTAATAATGTTTATTCTTCCTATCCATGAGCACGGGATGCTCTTTGATCTTTTTGTGTCTTCTTCAATTTCTTCATGAGTGTTCTGTAGTTCTGAAGAGATTATGCTGAGTGAAATAAACCAAGTAGAGAAAGTCAAGTATCACATGGTTTCACTTACATGTGGTGCATCAGGGGTAATATAGAGGACAGTAGGAGAAGGAAAGGAAATGGGAAGTAGGGTAATCCGGGGAGAGAAACGAAACATGAGAGACTTTGGACCCAGAAATAAACTGAGGATCTTGGAGCAAAGAGGGTGGGGGGATGGGAGAGCCTGGTGGTGGGTACTGAGGGCACGTATTGCATGGAGCACTGGGTGTGGGGCATAAACAATGAATCTTGGAACACTGAAAAAATAAAATAAAATTTAAAAAAAAGATGCTTTGTAAGTGTTAACTGTTGTTGCCTATTAAATTTTCTTTATCTTGCCTACATACTCATCAGCTTTTTTCGTTTTTCCACAGTATTTTGGGATATTTCATGTTTGTCCACTACATCACTGGTTTCATATCACACAGTGTTAATGTCATCACTTACATCTTTCAGTGTAGATTTTTAATCTGTTATTGCATTTTTAGCTTGAGAAAAATAATCCTTTCTTATCTCACCTATATTTTGATTTGTGGTTCTGCTGGTGTTTTGGCTTTCTCTTCTATTTCTTAATGTTCTAACTTTATGTCCTAATTAAAATATGAAATATACAGATATTAAATCATTTTTTTCAAAGTTTTCTTTCTTCCATTGGGCCTTTTGTTTGTTGTCACCTTTCTCAGGTGCCATTCCTTCTTTTTCTAGAAGTCCAGCTTCCTTTTTTTTTGTTTGTTTTTTTATTTATTCATTCTTGGTATTATTCCAACATTTTAAGTATGTGTCTTGCCCTTTGGCTTAAGACCCTTCTTATTTTAGTGATAGTTAAGTTTACTTTTCAGACTTATGGCTATAGTGGCTGATTGGTCCACAGAATTTGTTCTCAGTTTTTATTATTTGCAACTGTTTATCTAATGTAACTGTCTAAAATGTGATTTACCTTTTCATTCTATTTATTGCATGCTGTGTCATTTGAGCACATACATACATTTAAAAAAGTTCAATATTCAATATATCCTGCTCACAAATCTTGTCTCTCTACCTATACCATAATGATTCATTTGTAAGAAATACACTTTGTAGAAATAAATATGCCATTACTATTGTGCCCACACTCTATTCCCTATCCAGTTTCCTAGAGTTTGCAGAATTAAACTAGATGTAGAAAGGGAGGTCCAAGTGATAGATTGGGAAGTCAAGTGTGGAAAAAGCCCTCCACCTGCTTTGAGAATCTGTATCTATAACTAGGGAGATACTGCTTCTGAAGAGTACACTTCTGATCCCATGAGTTGTGATGAACTTGTTTCTTACCTAAGCACCTACTATAGTACTTGATACGTAGTAACTACACATATATGTTACTTCCTCTTTATGATGGGTAATGTCACTAACTTTGCATTTAGTGAAGATTCTTCCCAAATGCTTCCTAAATTCTGGCATTAGTTTGCTGTCAGTCTTAATTTCCAGTGTTATGTCATCTTTTCCTTTCCTTTAGGTGGTGAATAGTGAGATTTATCAGACACTTTCAACCTTTTTATACTGAATTATGTATGTATGTTTTAGAAATAATGCTGTAGTATCAGGGGGTAAGGTTGGGGAAAAGAGTTTAGGAGTTAGTAGGCTACATTCACGATTTTAACTCCAAGTGAAAAAGACTTGAACATTAGTAAGAGGCTTGAAGAGAAGAAGAAAGATTGAAAGATAATTGGGAGGTACAATAGCAATGCTTAGCAATCAGTTATTTGTGATGTCTAAGGAGATTGGTGAATAAGAAGAAGGGGCTAACAATGGCTAAAAGATTCTAACTTGCACTATTGATTCAATAAGAGTTCAGGGAGAAGTTGGTTGCAGAACAGGAAATTTAAAATTTTAGTTTTTGACATGCTAAGCATGTGAAGTGGGCTGAATGTTCATTTGAAGATATTCAGAAAGTAGTTGTAACTGTGGATCTGTGGTTTAGATCAGTCAGGACAGGAGTTGGAAGTTATCAGCATATGGAAGTAAGATTATGAATATGATAGGAAAGTGATTATGAATATTATATGAAAAAAAAACAGGAGACTATGCGCAGGGAGATCAGTTAGAATGTTCAGTATTCCAGGAAAGAAATTATCACTGATTTCTCCAGAACAGTAACAAAGTAAATAGAGGGAAGTATCAAATTTCAGGAAGCTTACTTTGAATGTGCAATTAAGAACAAGATAGGGAAGTTAACTGCCTAACTGGAAGAGATCTTCTGTTGGGGCTGTGGCAAGTACAGCAGAGCTTAGAGCCTAAGGAAAGAAGTGAAAACTTGGAATCTCCAACGTGAGAGACTAGGAGGCAAGAATAAAGAGCGGGTCAAATGAAACATTGCAGACCCCACTGAGGCCAGAAACCAGAAATTTTTAGGGGTCACAATTTTTATAAGTTGGTTTTTCTTCTTATCTCTTGGTTGTTAAGAAGGAAGAAGGTAGATTTGTTGCCTTGGTAAAAGTTTGGAGATTTTCTAGATAGGCACTACAAAAGGACCAGGGACCATGAAATGGCAAAAACATAATAAATATATGATGCTGTAGAGGTGCAAGTTGTGTATAGAAGTAACTGAAACAATGTATGTTGGAGGTTCTAGAAGAGAAAAGATGAGTAAAGAGATCAGAGACCAATTTTGATTGAAGACTGTCTTAGTTCTTGCAAAAGTTTGAAGGAGGTTAGAGTTGCAATGAATGGTAAAAATTAAATGTTTATATTTAGATTTCATTCACTCATTTTCTTTCCATCTAGGGCAATGCTGGATATTATGTGCAGACCACATATGAATGACATAAGGTGGTTTTACTGTCTGAAGCAAAGAACAATAGGATAGTGGTACATTCTAGAATGTGATCTTTCCATTTATGTCCATGTGGTCTGGGATCATCTTTATAGATCTATGCAGATTTCTTGGTTGCAGTTTGCCTAGGACCTGATATGCCAATGTAATAATTATCCTGTGTATAGTAGTAGAAGTGGTTGTCATAAGGATGAACCCCAACAGAAATAAATCAAATGAGTGCCCGATGCTGTTTGATATCTGTAGGAAGAGTCTTCAACATGTACATTATCTGTTTTGATGACGCTATCTGAAACTTCCCTTGGATTACTTTCCCTGGATTCACTTTCTCAAAAATACAAACCTTATGATGGCAGTGTATTCACAAGATGAGAGGGACGTAGCAGTTCCTATACACAGGCAGAAAAGAGTGATTAAGTCAAAGTGCTGGACGCATGACTGGAGAATGAGGATTATAGTGATAATAGAAATACTGTAAGTTATTGCTATTACTGTGTTTAAAAAAGATTGTATTTATTTATTTGACACAGAGAAACACAGCCAGAGCAAGAACACAAACAGTGAGTGAGAGAGGGAGAAGCATGCTTCTCACTAAGCAGGGAGCCCAATGTGGGGCTGGATCCCGGGACTCCAGGATCATGACCTGAGCCAAAGGCAGTAGCTTAACCAACTGAGACACCCAGGCACCCTGCTATTACTTTTTAATATAAGCTATTTTTTTTATTTCTAATACCTTATAATTTAATAAATGGAATTCCAAGACTGAGTCTAACCACTCATAGTAATTTTGCTTCACTTTCAACTTTGAAAAAATATAGTAACACTTATATATATGTAAATATATAAAATATATTTTATGTAAGTGTAATATTTATAAACATTTTTTATTTTGATAGAAAAAATCATTTAATAAATGTAGTAAGCCAAACCAACTAACAACCTAAATATTTTTGTTGGAGTGGCAATTTGAGTGTGCTTTTATGATGGTCTGTTTCCAAAGATAACTGCCTACTTTAAGTTCCTTTAGGGCAGGCATTTTGTTTTAGTCATCATTTGGTAGTCTGTGGTGAGTAAAGTGCTTTAAATATAGTAGGCGATCAGGGCGCCTGGATGGCTCAGTCATTAAGTCTCTGCATTTGGCTCAGATCATTATCCCAAGGTCCTGGGATTGAGCCCACCTGGAGCCCTGCATCGGGTTCCCTGCTCAGTGGGAAGCCTGCTTCTCCCTCTCCCACACCCCTGCTTGCCTTCCTTCTCTTGCTGTCTCTCTCTCTGTCAAATAAATAAAATCTTAACAAAATAGATAGATAGATAGTAGTGATCAATGACTTTTACTGCATGGATAGGAGAGAGTGAAAAATTATAAAGTAAAAAGAAAATTAGTTTAAAATGTAAATTCTAGGGGCACCTGGGTGACTCAGTTGCTTAAGCCTCTGACTCTTGATTTTGGCTCAGGTCATGATCTCAAGGGTGTGAGATCAAGCCTCATGGCTGGGTTTGCTCTCTGCAGGGAGTCTGTGTTTCTCCTTCTCCCTCTCCCTGCCCTCACTGCTCTCTCTCTCTTTCAAATAAATAAATCTTTTAAAAAATGTAAATTCTAGGGGAAAATTTACATTGATAGAAATAATTGTGCCCCGTCATGCAGTTTTAAAGAAAATGAAATCTGTGAATTCCAATATATAATTATTAAACATTTCATCTTTCTTGTGACACCAAGTTAAGTAAGCACATAAATCTGGTCTTGGCCAATTTGGTGTGGCCAGAAAGATAGTTTGATTCTTAACGTAGATTAGTTGGGATGGGCACACTATTTCCCATCATCTCTGAAACCTCAGTCCTTTCTTCTGTGCTTGAACAGCCTTTTTGGCAATAATGCTTTTGCTTTTGAGTAGGAAGACTTGTTAGACCACAAACTTCCAGACTCAATTTTTGTATATCCTGATGAAAATTCTCAGATTTCTCTACTGAACATAAACAGATGTGTGATGTGTTTAAACTGAAACTTACTGAGTGATGGCAAAGATTTGCTCAAGTGAATGGGGTGATGTATTGGTGGAGTTGTTTGGAACATTAAAGTGATAATAATCTAAATAAACACAGTAATCTAAACTTGGGATATACTAGCATGTCTGCCTCAGGCCACCACCTGCTCTGTCACTTCTGCCCCTTCTGGATTTCTCTGGAATTTACTGATCCCTTTCCCTATTGCCTGACAGTCAACTTAAATCCCCACATCTTGTTTCTTTCACATTTATATATCATGACCCTTCATCCTCTCCACTTTCATCTTTCTCAAACTATATCCCAAGGTGACTGCCCCAATCTAGATATAACACTCATAACATTTACAAATGAATTAAATGCCTTTGTCTGGGCTGCCAACATGCCATCCAGACAGAGGAAGATGTGGAAATTTGGGGCCACATGGACACAGTGACATTGGCAAGCACCAAAGCACCCAGGATGCTGAGGTAGTGCTGGGGGCATGCATTACCACAGGATCAGCTTTGACAAGTATCACTCAGGTTGCTTTGGAAAAACTGGTATGAGGCACTACCACTAAGAGGAACCAGAGCTTCTTCCCAACTTTCAATCTTGATAAACATGAACCTTGGTCAGTGAGCAGACACAGGTAAATGCTGCCAAAAACAAGACTAGAGCTGCTCCTATCATAGATGTGTTATGATCAAACCACTACAAGGTTCTGGGAAAGGGAAAGCCCCCAAACAGCCTATCATCATGAAAGCCAGTCTTCAATAGGAGAGCTGAGGAGAAGACTAAGGGTGCCCGTGCTGGTGCTGCTGGGGACCAGGGGGTGGACCGTTGTGTCCTGGTAGCTTGAAGCCATGTGGAGGAAGGTTCATTATGCTAACAAGTGTTAAAAAAATTGAATTAAAAAAATTCCAAGTGACCTCTATAAAGAGTAACATGTAGATATGGTTCCTATTTCCCAGAGTTTTTAACAAAAGGCTTATAATACTGTCCTAGACAAATGTAGATATGATAACTGGAAAAAAATAGGTTGATATAATTCAATTATAATTGAGACTAATAAATGAATATACTGAGGACATAAATAAAAACTAAGTGCAACTAATGAATCATTGAATACTACATCAAAAACTAATGATGTATTGTATGTTGGTTAACTGAACATAATAAAACAACAACAAAACAAAAGGATTTTATGTTCCTCTAAATGTCTACTTACTTATGACACAATGAAATTTTCTCATCTTCGTTATTAAAAAAAAAAAGAACTGAGTGAAAATCGAGAATAGAGTAGAACGGAGTAGAAATCAAGAGTAAGTGAGGTTATATTTTGAAACTCAAAATCGAAGGGGAAAATTCATAGGATTCATAGATAAAACCCAAGTTTTATCTACCAAGATGATATCTTGTTTAGGATAGAGATAATGTGCTCAATATATATTTAATTATGAATGGATTTAGTTTTAGTAGGTATGTGTAGTGTTCCGAAGTGAAGTTGGGTAAAGCCAGTATTTTTGGTGTCTAAAATATAACAGACAAACATCACATATGTGCATGTAGTGGGTAGTCTAAACTTTTAAGTTTTCCCAGACCTGTGGTGAGGTACCACTTCTCACTAGAGGTAGTTAACAGAGGTGAGCCGCTCTTAAGATGGCTTTTTTATGAGCAAGTTATTTAATTATATTTTTTTGTCTTTGAGATTTTATACTTCTTGCAAGCAAATAAGTTTGCCTGTCATAGTTTCAAGAATGCGGGCAGAGGATATAAGACTCCCAGTTCAGGAACAAAAGATCTTATCAGCAATATCAATAGCCAGAGTATCAGCATTTTCTTGTGCTAATTCCCCACACCTTAGTTCCCACAAAATAGTGCAAAGATTAGGTAATGCTTGTCCTTGCAGCAGCTGGTGTTGAACTAGAGGTGTTTTGATATTAGGGAACCTGAATCTTTTATAATAGGTGTAACTATTCCTGTCTTTTACTCTGAAGATAAGTATGCTTTTTATTATACAAGACAGTAGGCAAACCTACCTTTTGCTTTGGGAAACATGGTCTTCATCTTTCAAAGTTCTTTGTTTTACAAACCCCTATGAAAAGATAGTCTAGAAAAATGATGGAAAGTGCCTCTGTGCTCAAGATGTGGAAAAATGCAAGAGACTTATGAACTGTCCCTCAAAGCAAAATTTGACAAAAATGACTATTCCTCTTCTCTAGATAACCTACATTTAAATTATTGAAGGGTCTGAGAAGCTTTTTCCTTTTATTTCCCAGAGAAAACAGTACTAAGGTGACCTCAGACAGTCCAAAACATCTTAAGAGAATTTGACATTTTTGTCTTCTCTACTGGATAACTAGTGGCAAACATACAGCTGAATCTTCCTTTAAGCTGATATATATAAAATGGTAGGTAGATAAAACATATATATTGTCACCCTCACTTCATTCATTCATAGCCAAGATAGCAACATCATAAATATTTCACTACATCTTATCTTCCACTCTGATTTCTGACCAGTTCATGATCCCTTTAGCTCCTGACTTTTAGCTTTCTTATCCAGTATCATTCCATTTGTTTCTTGAGTATTCTGTTTAGTAACATTCCTTTGGTGTAGGGACTGGTAATCCCTGTGATAAATCTGTTGTCTAGTGCTCTGCAGAACATATCTGATCCAGCCAGGCCTCCTGGATTCTATCTCGTGCCTGAGAACTGGTCCACAGGGTTGAAGTCTGCACCCAGTTTTCACCAGCTTTTATGAAAAGAAGCCAGACTCTGCCCAAAGTATGAACACCTTCTATAAGGTCTCCACCAGATGGCCATCAAGCTTTTACTTGATTTGTATCTTCCGGGTTGTTAGTACAGTCAGAAGAATCAAACAGTAATGTACATTTGGGAGTTACATTTTAAAAAACTCAATAAAGATCCAGACCTTGGATTGAATAGGATTGAAATAGGATTGAAAATAGGATTGAAAACCTATTTCATTGTGGATCAGATAAATATGCATTAAAAAGTATAGATAATACATTATTTTCATAAGATATATAGAATTGTTCAATCCTTAAATATGATCTAGGACATAAGAAATACATGGCATGAAAGAGATTTTCCTGATGAGATATATTTTTTTGTAAAAAAAGACCAGAAATATTTGAAAACATGACTTTTAATATAACATAGTTCCACTTACTCCATACAAAAGTTTTTGATCTTTAAGCATGAGGAAGAGAGTGTGAGGATGGGCATGAATGTCAATGTTAATGACAATATAGACTTTATGAAGCTATACATGTTTTTGTTCTGTCTTTCCTTATGGTCTTGACCTTCTACTCACAATTTCCTTATTTTAGTTTTTTGTTTGTTTGTTTTTTGTTTTTTACAGATTTTATTTATTATTTGAGAGAGAGAGTGAGAGAGAGCATGAGAGGGGAGAAGGTCAGAGGGAGAAACAGACTCCCTGTGGAGCTCGGAGCCTGATATGGGACTTGATCCCAGCACTCCAGGAATATGGCCTGAGCCAAAGGCAGTGGCCTAACCAAGTGAGCCACCAGGCATCCTGGATTTTTGATATTGTAATTTTCCATATTATTTTATACATTCTTCCAAATTGTTAGTTAAAGCAAGATATGAACATATATATAATATCTTCGTTGACTTTGTTTCTGTTTATTTAATTCACCTGGATTAGAAAGCTTAATGGCTTTAGCTTTATGTGCTGTAGACTCTAGATTCTTTTATTCTCCTATCACAGTGCAAGAAGAGTGTATTGTACTTAGAAATACTACCTCAGTTTGCAATATAAGAATTCTTGAGGATCGTTTGGAAGTCAGAAGGTCATAGAATTATAGAAAATATTAAAGTCTTGTAAATTAGAAATAAACATTTTTTTTCTGAACAGAGGAGAAAACTGAGCTCCTGAGGAATAAAAATAGCCTGATAAAATCAAGCTTGATACAGCTGTACTTTAATGAATAACAAAGCCAGGACCTCAATTCAAGTCTCCCTGTATTAAATTCAACATTTCCCCCACCCCATAACCTGCTGTGATTATTTTATCTGGATACTGAAAAGTGAATTAGAATTGAGGAATTAAAAAAATGAAAATAAATGCTACTTAACAAAAAACAAGATAATACTCTTAGGGAATGTGGAGCTAATGCATACTGAATTGCTTGAGGTGGGGGGGGGGGAGGATTGAACTTACCACCAGTGTGTAGAGACAGGTCACCAGGTTCAAAAGTGAGTCAGAGATCTTTAAAATGCTGGGTATTTTGTGACCAATAACATTTGAAGTTATAAAAATCAGACAAAGATAATCAAATCTCCTATCACAGCACATAAATTGATTACTCCAGGGATCCAGCACCTCCTTTTCTTTCTCTCCCCCTCTCCCTTATGAAGTAATTTCTTGGCCCTTGGAAATGTTTTTAGGATTTATTCAAAGTGTTGCTGCCAGAGTCCCATCCCATTTGGCAAAAGGAAGGGAACAAAGCCCCCAGCAACTGCACTGCTTTCTACAGAGAACTTGACTCCCACTGTCTCTTCATTCTTGGCTTTGAGCAATGACAGATTGCAGAATCAGATGTTGCACAGAAGTCTTGATAACTTAGAAAGATGACCATTGCTTGCTTGCTCTGTCAGGTTTCTTTATTTTTTTTTTTTTCACCGAAAAGTTTACTATGTATGCTTCTAAGCACAAAAAGAGATTCTCAGCTCTATCTTCATAGGTACCTAATTTTCTCTGGCAGCAGAACAACTACTGACCCTCCAGAAAACCAGACTGATATTTCTGTAGGTGTACTAAATTGTTTCACAAGATGCCAGTGCATTTCAGTTACTCTAAGAGTTCTTTTGTACTTGAACCCCATCTGAAAACAAAAACCACTCTATTGTATAAGTAATCAAGCTGAGGGCACTGTGCTTTCTGGAGCAGGAAGAGCTCATACACACTTGGAGACAGAATTTCTGTGTTTGAGTAGACAGGCTCAACTGCTTACCAACTGGGTCACCCCAAGTAAGTCTCTCCTTAGCTTTACTGTCCTCATCTACAAAATGAGGTAATAATAATACATTGTCTTTCTACTGCATAGCAATGTGTGAGAATCACATGGGAAGATATGAGTGAAGGCTTTTCTAAAAACTGTATAGCACTGTGCCAGTAAGATTTATTACCATGTGCAGGCTGTGGAAGGATTAGAGAACCATTGTGCCACAAAGAACCACACCAATGAAAAAGGTAACTTCAGTCTGTTTTCAAATGATTGTGTATTTAATCATACCAGCTCTGTAATAGGGCTATTTGCACTTGTGATGAAGAATTACTATTGCCTTTTCATTAGGACATTCATTCTAATTGACTGTGGGAAGAGCAGGGTTGCATAAAGTACATATACGGTGATGTTTATGAACACAGACTTTCCAGTGTTGAGAGAGGTACCCAGGAAGAAGGCATTCTTCAAACCCTACTTGTGTGCAGTATCTACCTTAAAGTTCTGTGCAGTCCCTTAAAACTAAAGTGAAAGGATACTGAAATAGGACTCATGCGACCTCGGTTTGAGTTTTGCCTCTGACTAGGCCTGAATAACAAGGCTGCTGCCGCAGCTGCTGATAGTAGTAATAATAACAACTTTTATTGAGGAGTTAGTCTAGGTCAGGTGCTGTGGTAAGTGCTTTATGTACATTAAATTATTTAATCATCTCAACTACTCAACCAGGTAGGTACTATAATTATCTCCATGTTACAGATAAGTTGACTGAGAATCAGAGAATCACAGAAGCCATTGCTATTAGAAGTTAAATTTCGTATTGACAGCCTCATTCCGAAGTCCATGTGTTCACTGAATACTCTGTTGCCTTAATGTTTCTATAGCTTGGTTATTGCGTTGTAAAATACAAGGATTAGGGTAGATTCTCATGACATTTATTCTAACTCCATAATTTTGTAGATGATTTATTATTAAAATTTTGTTGCAGAATACAAATTCCTAAAGCACATTTTGGGTATTTTATAACCCTGGAGTAAAAAAAAAGAAGTAGTGTTTCCTGAATTTACCAAAATGTGTTTATTACCATTTGAATCATTTCTCATTTAATGTCTAACTCTGCTAGTCCTTTTCACAGAATAAGCACAGATTCAGACAAGGAACTTTTTTTCAAAATTAAATATGACATAGTTACTGAATTAAGGATGCATTTTTAAATGAAAGAAGTGTGAAGATGAGGCATTCAGTAGAAAGTAAAGGAAGTAGGAAGATAAGGTATGGGGAGCACCAAAGGGCCCATTTAATTTTTTCATTTTTGATTTTCAAAAGAGTTATTTACTTGAGAGAGACAGAGAGAGAGAGACAGAGAGACAGAGAGAGACAGAGAGGCAGAGGAAAAAGGAGAGAGAATATTAAGCAGACTCCTGCACTGAGCACAGAGCCTGATGTGGAGCTTGTTCCCATGACCCCGAGATCACTACCTAAGCTGAAACCAAGAGTATGATGCTTAACTGCCATCCAAGCACCCCCCCAGAGAACCCATTTAAAAACCCTGCTTCACCAGCAATGAACAAATAAGGGGAGTTGTCTAATGATGTAGTTATATAATGGAGATTTAGAAAATATTAGATTTGGAAGGGGTTTTAGAGAATATCTAGTTCCATAATTTTATTTTACAGGTAAGGAAAGAGTGGAATAGAGAAAGATCAAGACTTTAGATTCTGGCATATACACATTTAATTATTTATATTTGCTATTTACTAGGTATTTGACTTTTGGAAAATTATTTAACTTCTGTGTGGCTCTTCAAAGAATGAGAATAGTACTCTACCTTACTATCTATATCTATATTTATATTATCTATATCTATATCTATATCTATATCTATATCTATATCTATATCTATCTATATCTATTATATCTATATCATCTATATCTATATCTATATCATCTATATCTATGTCATTTATATCTATATTTAATCTATGTCATCTATATATCTATATCTATATTATCTATATCATCATCTATCTATCTATATATGTATATATCAGTTAGGATGATGTTGAGTCAGCAGTGCTCCCTGGGCTCATTGTAGATTTGTCCCACTCTGTTGAAAAGAGTTGAATGCCTGCTTTTTTCTTCTTCAAATGCCCCTACCCACTTTGAGGTGGCACTGTGAAAAAATGGTCATTATTTAGTAGGAGAGAGAAAGAAATAGGTAACTTTTATATTCAAACAAAGCAAAACAAAACAAAATAAGAAGTGATCTTTTGGTCTTTCATGGGAACTTCTTTCTTTAATTTCCTTTTTTCCCGGATTCCTTATCTTTGTCTACAAACACACTGAACAACACTGCAATTTGTTATTCTAGTGCTTTTAAAGATTCACTCAGGGGCTTCTTTTTAATTAATTATGAAGATTTAAATAGTTACAGCATTATAACAATTTTTTACTTACTAAAATAACTGAAATAGTAGTAATCTTTACTTCTTGTTCCTTGTTTCTCATCCATTTATTTTCTAAGTATTCGTATTCTTACCAACTCCCCTAATGTGTAGGCATATCCTATGCCCCTTCTTTCTCATATAAATAAGTTTCTCAGCATCTCCTTTATCAACTCCATACTTAAGACATCAATATTATTTTTAGGACTTCAATATTTTTATTTTACTCAAGCTTTACATTCATTTTTCCAAGTACCTTTTTGTCATCAAAACAAGCTTTATTATTTTTCTGGTTCTTCTTGTTCCCTGTCTCTTTGGCTCTCTACTTCCATAAATAAATAAGCAAGTAAGTAAGTAAGTAAGTAAATAAATAAATAAATATTTATTGTATAATAATATATAAGATATATAAATATATAATACATAAAAATAAACAAAATTATTTCTTTATTATTTATTTATTTATTTACATGTATCATTAACCTACACTATTGCATTAGTTTCAGGTGTACAACATAGTCATTCAACCAGTTTATATGTTATGCTGTGCTCACTGCAATTGTAGCTACCATCTGTCACCACACAACACACAACACATTTCACCTCTCATCCCTGTGACTTTTTCATTCCACAACTGGAAGCCTGTATCTTCCACTCCCCTTCACCCATTTTCCCAATGCCTCCCAGTCCTGGCAACCAACAGTTTGTTCTCTGTATTAACAGGTCTGATTCTTCTTTTTGTTTGTTTGTTTATTCATTTGTTTATTTTTAGATATCTTATATAAGTGAAATCATATTTTTGTCTTTCTCTGACTTCTTTCACTTAGTATGATACCCTCTAGGTCTATACATGTTTTCACAAATGGCAAGATCTCATCCATTTTCATGGCTGAATAATATTCCACTGTATATGTATCACATCTTTATTCATCTATGGATGGACACTTCGGCTACTCCCATATCTTGATTATTGTAAATAATGCTGCTGTAAAGATAGGGGTTCGTATATCTTTTCAAGTTAGTGTTTTTGTTTTCCTTGGGTGAATATTCAGTAGTGAAATTATTGGATCATATAGTAATTCCATTTTTAATTTTTTGAGGCATCTCCCTACTGTTTTCCACTGTGGATGCACCAATTCACATTCCCACAAGAGTACATGAGGATTTATTTTTCTCCCTGTTCTCTCTGACACTTGTTATATCTTGTCTTTTTTGTTTCTACCATTCTGACAGGTGTAAGGTGATATCTCATTCTAATTTTAATTTGGATTCAAAGAAATTACTGTCTATATTCTCTTTCTTCTAAGAGTTCTGTGATTTAAGTCTCACATTTAGGTCATTAATTTATGTTGAGTTTATTTTCATGTATGGTATAAGAAAGTGGTCCAGTTTTATTCCTTTGCATGTAGCTGTCCCGTTTTCCCAGCAACATTTATTAAAGAGACTGTCTATCCCCCTTAGTATATTCTTGCATCCTTTGTCATGGATAAGTTGACCATATAAGCATAGGTTTATTTCTGGGCCCTATAGTCTGTTCTATTTATCTATTTGTCTATTTTTGTGCCAGTACCAAGTGCTATTGGTATTTTGATAAGTATTGCAATGAATCTGTAAATTGACATTTTAACAATATTGAGCATGGAATATATTTCTTCCCTTAAATATTAAATCTAATATTATTTTTCTGTTTCCCATTGCTGTTCATGGCCCAACAACAATATGAGACCTTGGGTATTTTTTGGAATATCTCACTTCAGCAACAAGTCAGCTACTCAGCCAGTTAATTCTGTTATTACAAAGTCCTTCCTTTCCATTATCGTAGATAACATTTTTGCCCAAATTGCTATGAAATAATTTCTAAGATGCTATTGCTTTTTACTATTTGATCTGTTCTTCCTCATTTGGTCCATTTGCATAGTTTTGGCAGAAAATAATTCAGCTTTGATTTGTGCCTCCTCTGCCCTCAACTGTTTTTACATTGCCCACTGAAATAACATCAAATGCTTTTTAAGACTGCAAACAAAACCATTTGACTCTAATTACATCTATTAACTTGACTTCACAGAACTCCCAATAAGTCTTACACTCCAACCAGGCTAGTTTTCTTACTTTCAGCACTCCTCCTATACATCAGGCTCATGGGGTCTCTGGGTCTCCATTTACATCATTTCCTCAAATAAAATGTATTTTAAGACTGTAGCATATTTGCGTTTTTTTGCAATTTCCAGAGCACTTCTCCTGGCATTATTTCATTTGATCCTTCCTATAATTATAAGACATAGGTAGGTCTTACTGTTGTTCCCATTTCTCAGATGACAAACCTGAGGTACAAAAGGGTTAACCAGCTTTCAAAGAGTTCAATTGACCCAAAGTTTTGTGATTTCAAAAAAATGATGTTTATTATTTCAGAACACTACTTAGAATGCTTTCCACAGGTCATCAACCTTCTATTTATTATTCAAGTCCAACTAAATTTTCTTTCTTAAATTTTCTTATGGCTAAAAAAGAAGCCTGCCAAGAACTCATCTCATGTTAGATGACTATACTGTAGATGGCTTATAAATATATTCATTTTTTTATCTCTTAATATTCCTTCCTTCTCTATTAGAACATGAGTCTAAAGTATTAAGAGGGAGTCTTTTTTTTTTCCTCAGTGCCTCTTGTGGTGTTTTGATGCTCAAATTATTTTTGTTGAACAAATGATTTCTGCTCTGTTTTTGTAGGTCAGAGTTTTCTGTGCCTACCACATATGAAGCATGAGTTCATCCTTGTCTTTAATTGTTATTACTAATTACTATTTAAATAAAAAATATTGTCAGTGTTTAAAAGAGGCGTATTTAAAATGACAGCATTTGTTTTCCCTAGAGCAATTTAGTGGTAGAATTAATACAAGAATTTAGACAGTTGATTCAACAAACCCTAGTGTTTTTGCCCCTTGTCTAATGCTTTTAATTTTAATAAGAGAAGTACAACTTGGCTTTCAATCTCATTCCAGTTCTTAGTTATTAAATCTTTTCTGAGAACAAGGTGTGGTTTATCAGTTTTCTCTGAAAATGGAGGCAATGTGGATTAGCTAAGGAAAAGTGTTATTCCACTGTGATTAACCCCACAATTGACAAACAAACTCCAGTTAGCTATGCTATGTGACCTTAAATGATCTGAGTGGTCATGGTACTTTTACATTGCTAAACTATCTTTACTTGGCTTGGACCTATTTATATGACACAATTATACATGACAAGCCAAGAACAGACAATATCAAATACATACGAACTAACATTTCTTGTTTTATTTTTGTATTCACCAATCTTAGAAAGCACAGTAAATTGGAAATTCTTTTTTCATACATCAAAATTGCATTATAAATATTATATAAATATATTTTAAATGAAGTAGGTTCACATTAAATTACCCACCTTTAAAATACCTGTAATAATCACTGACTTGTATATTTGTCCAATTATTCTGCCTCAATTACGTTTCTTAGGTTCTTATTCAGTGTATAGATGACACACACTCAGATTTAGAAAAATATATAATCACTTTGGATGCAGTATAGAGGTCATATATACTGGTAAGAAATGGAACCAGCTCTGAGCCATACTTCCTCTAAGAGATGTTTCCAAAATTATCTCATTCCCAGATTATTAATCAGGTGGTTGGTTTCACTTGCAGAAATTCTAATTTGTGTGTGTGGGATGCCATTTAGGCATTTATTTTTTTTACAATATTCTGCAGATAATTCTTTTAATTGAATTACAGTTTTAGAGAATTGCCACCATCTTTACTCAGGATTATTGTTTTCATACAAGACTATTATGTGGACATGTCTCACTTCAAATGTGCTAAGCATGGGGAAACTCTGATCCAAAAACAGAGGAGAATCTATCCATTTAACACAAATAGTTTGAAATAAAAGCGCTGTTGTAGGCACTCTGAATACAAAAAGACGCTAAAGATGCTATTCTAGCCCTTTACCTGACTCCATAGTCTTTATGGAAACCAGCAGTCTATTGAGAACAAAACTTTTTTTAAAACATTTGTTTCGGGGCTCCTGGGTGGCTCAGTTGGTTAAGCGACTGCCTTCGGCTCAGGTCATGATCCCGGAGACCTGGGATCGAGTCCCACATCGGGCTCCCTGCTCGGCAGGAAGCCTGCTTCTCCCTCTCTCACTCCCCCTGCTTGTGTTCCCTCTCTGGCTGTGTTTCTCTCTGTCAAAAAAATAAAATCTTTAAAAAACAAAACAAAACAAAACAAAAACATTTGTTTCAGTGATGTGGATAGGGAAGTGGGAGAGGGAGAGAGTATCTCAGTCAGATTCCCTGCTGAGTGTGGAGTCTGAAACAAAAACTCTATCTCAAGACCCTGAGGGCAGACCCAAATCAAAATCAAGATCGCATGCTTAACTGACTGAGCCACCCAGACATCCTGAGATTAAACACATTTTAATTATTAATAATAATGAAGTCATAATTCTTTAATTAAACATGGATTGTTGAGCATATACTTTAAAAATGGCTGTATTAGGTTTATCAAGGAAAGCCACTGTTGGTAAAATGTAGCTCCTGCTGCCATGTAAGAGCTTACCATAATAATAATAAATATCTGCATAGGACATAGGAGGATAAGGCAAGAATGCAGAAGAGTATAATTAAAAGCTAACCCTAATAAGAATGACACAGGATTTTAAGAAAGGAAAGTTCACAGCCAAATTAAATGATCAAGAAAGACTGCATGAGGGGAGCCTGGGTCGCTCAGTTGGTTAAGCGACTGCCTTCAGCTCAGGTCATGATCCCGGAGATCCGGGAATCGAGTCCCACATCAGGTTCCCTGCTAGGCGGGAAGCCTGCTTCTCCCTCTCTCACTGCCCCCGCTTCTGTTCCCTTTCTCACTGTCATATAAATAAAATCTTTAAAAAAAAAAAAAAGAAAGACTGCATGAGGAAAATGTTTAGGGTAGCAATGAATGATAAGTAGAAATTTGTTAGATAGAGATGATAAAAGACAGTGCTCCATAAACAGAAAGAGCTTAAGCAAATATTCTGAGACTGGAAGACATGGGGCATATTTGGGAAATACTACATAGTTTAGCTTGGTTCAAGAAATAACTTGGAATAATATGCAATGAGTGGGAGGTCAATGAACTAAGCACCCAAGTGTTAAATACGTATTGAAATCACCTAACATAATACAGTGGTAAAGAGAAAGATGGTAAAGTACTCACTAAAGGAGAGGGAGTGACCGGAAGATGATGGATATTTGCAACAAGGAGGGATCATCACATATAAGAGTCTGACAGCATGTACTTTGAAGTAGTTATAACTTTTGGGGAGCTTGGAAGAAGCAATAAAGGGCAGAGAGAATATCTAACTCCTCCTTGTGAGTGGGTAGAAAAGCCATTAATTGAGAGACATGCAAGGTAAGCTGGATCTGATAGTGAAGAGAACTAATAGAGAGGAGATTGAGAATATTGGGTTTACTGATAGTGACAAACCATGAATTTCAGAGGGCGCAGTATAAGAGTTGAGTACTGACAAGTTGTGGAAGCTTGAGTTAGGCTAGGAAATGTACAAATCCAAAATAGAGGATAAATCCATTTGATGCACAGGGAGGCTGGCCTGCCAGTAGTGACTGAGATAAACCAGAATGTAGGGCATGGTGTGATTCAATTTAGTCATCTCATAGGGAACATAATCATTTCTGTGACCTATTTAACACTTAGGTACATATTTTTTAGTATACATTTACAAATGAAGAAAGCTAGAAACAAAGGAGTAACTTGTATAAGGCTCTATACCAGAGGAGTCTTATTTGAACTTGGGTTTTCTGACTCAGAATTCTTTTCTTTCCTTTTCTCTTCCCCTTATCTTTTCTCCTTTGTCAAATCATGATCCGTCCAGAACAGGCCAAGAAAGTACAATGATAAAAGGGTGGAATAGAAATGAGATGATGCAGTCTCTTAAAAAACAAGAGAGCTTGTTTCAGGAGCAAGCTGATCAGTAGAGTAAAATGTTTTAGCCAAATTGAGAGTAACGAAGACAAAGGCTGGACCCCTCGAGTATGACTGTGATGTATTTCATTAGATTAGCTTAGATTGGGCATGGCATGCTTGTATAACCCTTATAGTTCTCAGAGTCCTCTCGGTACAGTTTCCTCTTTTGTTGACAATAGGCTTGTGAAGAAGATATTTCTCTATTTTGCATAAAAAGACTCAGATTAATAGCATAACTATAGTTAGAAAATGGTGGAGGAAAGAGTCCAAACATAAGTGTTCTGAGTTCAAGTCCTATTCCTTTTCCAAAATCCCTGAAAATAAAAACAAATGAAAAATCCCTCAAGTTTGCAGTTATACTAGCAGATCTAATGCCTGCAGAATTACGTGTAATATATTTTTACTGGTGGCTTAGTATCATTATTCTCAATTAAAGACATAATTGCCAAAGAGGTTTGAAACTTTTGCTTAGAAAGATACCCTTCTGTCACTCTGTCCAACAGAAGGTAGTGCCAAGATCAAGGGAGGAGTTACATACATGTTCTTTTTGACTTTTTAGAAACATCAATGATTTGCAGCATGGAGACATGTAGCTATTTTATGAAATCTTTTAACTAGACTGTATCTAGCAAGGTAGCCCAGATGACATTTTTAAGTTTTACATTCAAAAGGCTTTTCCAAAGCCTGTATTTCATCCTTTGGCTATATACATTTATTCTCATTATTCATGGTGGCAATGTTCTATAAAGTCAGGGCAAACACTGAATTAGCAAATATTGAACATTGCTGCTAAGGGAAATACAGTGTTAGGTTCCTCTGGTCACAATATTTTTGACAACTGATCAATATATAACCTTGTTTTATTCATGCTTCTGCTTAAAGACACCCTAATTAATATATATTCTCGATTACTAACATTGAACTCACGGTCAACAGCTCTCTCATGATAACTCATACCCGAACAAAGCTTATCCAGTGCACACATTTTCTCCATTCATGCACATCACAGTCTCTTGCTCTTAGGAAGACAAACAGTATTGATACTGTACTTGATGATTATTTGAAATGGAAAAATCCTGTGTCATATTTAGGTCTTTAATCTATTTTGAATTTATTTTGGTGGTTGCCAGAGGAGAGATGGGTAGGAGGGTGGGTTAGATGGATGATGGGGATTAAGGAGGGCACTTGCTGTGATGAGCATGGGATATTGTATGAATATGAATTATATACCTGAAACTAATATTACACTGTATGTTAACTAACTGGAATTTAAGTAAAAACTTAAGTAAAATAAAATAAATTGGCAAAATCACCAACCAAATGCATAAAAATTTAAAAAGATATTAAATAGATAGTGAAAAAGAATTGCTTACAGTATGAGAACTAAAATAAGAAGACAGGGTATCTCCTTGTTTAACCTCAGCTAGGAGATGTGACAGCTAAAGACTCAAATTTTTCATTGTTCTGTACATGTCTATGAATGACAGGGAAAGCAATGCAGATATTGATTTGGAGAATATAAATAAATTTTAGTGAGTAGGCAAATTTACAAGTACAGAATCTGTGAATAATGAGTATGGACTCTATTAGAAAATTAAAAGTTTTATATTACTCTAATTAATCTTATAATCAATGTTATCCCTATCAAAATTCTAACGGGATTTTTCACAGAGGGAAAAAACTTCTAAAATTCAAATGGTATCATGAAGATTCCAGATAACCAAAACAAACATGAAAAAGAACAACAAATCTGGAGGCATCACTTCTTGATTTCAAATTATATTACCAAGTTATAGTAATCCAAACAGTGTGTCACTAACATAACAATATACACATACACCAGTGGAACAAAATAGAGAGCCTAGAAGTAAATCCATGAATATATAGTCAACTACTCTTTGACAAGGGTGTCAAGAACAAAAAATGGAGAAAGGATAGTCTCAATAAATAATTTTGGAAAGACTGGTTATCCACATGCATAACAATGAAACTGGATACCTGTCTTATACCACTCACAAAAGTTAACTGAAAATGGACTAAAGACTTGAGTGTAAGACCTGAAACCATAAACCCAGAAGAAAACAGAAAAAAAGCTCCTTGGCATTGGTCTTGGCAATGATTTTTTGGATATGATGCCAATGGCACAGGCAACAAAAGCTAAAATACACGAATGAGACAACATTAAACTAAAAAGCTTCTGCACACAAACAAGCCATAAGACAAAAAGCAAACTTAGAGAATTGGAGAAAGTATTTGAAAACCGTATATTTGATAAGGGTTAATATCCAAGATATATGTGAAACTCATAAAACTGAATGGCTAAAAATCAAATAATCTGATTATAAATGAGCAAAGGACCTGCATAGACATTTTTTCAAAGAACACATACAAATGGCCCAAAAGTAAATTAAAAGGTGCTTAATATCACCACTTATCAGGGAAATGCAAATCAAAACGACAATGAAATTATCACCTCACACCTGTGAGGATGGCTGTTATCAAAAAGGACAAGAGATAACAAATGAAAAAATTCCCACTTCAGTGGGGGTGTTTATTGGTATAGCCACTATGGAAAACTATAAGGAGATCCTCAAAAAATTAAAAATAGAACTACCATATGACAAAGCAATTCCACTCCTAGGTATATATCCTAAGGAAATTAAATCAATTATATCAAAGAGATATCTGTAATCCCATGCTTATTACAATATTATTCACAATAACCAAGATACAGAAACAACTTGTGTCCTTCAGTGGTTGAATGGATAAAGAAAATTTTATGTGAATATGTACAATAAAATCATTATTCAGGCATAAGAAATAAGGAAATTGTGCTGTTTGTGACAACATGGATGAAACTGGAGGGCATTATGCTAAGTGTAATAAGCCAGACAGAGAAGAATGAATACTACTAAGTGGTGTCATTAAATGTGGGATTAAAAAATTGATATCATAGAAGGAAACTGTAGAATGATAGTTGCAAGGGGCTGGGAAGAGGGGAAAATTAGGGTGATGTAAATTGAAAGGTACAAAATTTCAGTTATAAGATGAATGAGTTATGAGATCTAATTTATATATAGCATGCTGACTATATTTAATAATACAGTATTATATAATTGAAATTTACTGAAAGTAGATCTTAAGTATTCTCATTTCTCACACACACAGAGTTAACTATTAACTGTGTGAGATGATGTATGTGTTAATTATTTTCAACTTAGTAATCATTTGACAGTCCATAGGTATATCAAATTATCAGGAACTTTAAATACATACAATTCCATTTGCCAATTATTCCTCATAAAGCTAGAAAAAAGATTGAAAGTCTTATAGCTTAGAGTTTGTACATGTGGCAGTTGTCAATGATCTGAACAAAATAACACAAAACAACCACTTCTGGTTGAGGGAGGCAAAGAAAATGATCACTTTAGAAACATGACTTCTAAAATCATTTTTGGACATTTGATTTTAACTTTCTAAAAATATTTTAAAAGGTATGATAGAACCTCAACAACTTTTCCTCCAAAAGTACCAATCAATTTGTGACATCTCTGCCCACACTTTTTTCTTTATTTTTTCTTTTCTTTCTTTCTTTTCCTTTTTTTTTTTTTTTTGGTAATTTTGTGTACTATGTAATTGTTTATGATGGTAAAGATAAGTCATAAGTATGTCATAAGTATGTTGGTAAGGTCCAGATGTTTGGAGCAAAATGCTGAAGATTGGATTGGTATTAAAGTAAACATGCAAGATACATTACTATGTGTCCTGTGGGGCTCAACATATATTCATTTAATGTTATGTCCTTTGCATTTGGAAACAGCCCATGAAAAAAATAATAGATTTTATATAAATATATACATATTTATGTGTGTATATATATAATTATTTCATTAAATTATGTTTTAAGATGTTTACTCTCTTATCCATAGGTCTTTGTTAGAAAACCAGAGTCAATTTTTAATTGTTCAGTTGTGAGATAAATTTGTCTTTGTGGAGTGAATTGCATGCTTTTCTTGGCAAAACAAACACATAAACAAATGCACATTAAACTCAGTGTGTTTTGCTTTTTGCCTTAGCTTCTACGACATTTAGAGATAATGTTAGTCAAATTTTAATAAGCATATCTTGATGCTTGGTGATGTCTATCTTCTTTGTAGAATCCTAGAACCTAATAGCTAGGCAGGGATTTGGAAATAGTTGAGTGCAAACTCCTCAATTCCCCAAAATCAGATACCCAGATTCGTCACAATGCACACTTCTCCCTTTATCTACCCCTCCATAGCAAGCCTTTCCTTAATTTACTTCCCACTTCTCTCTACAACATCCACAATTGAAATTTGGCTTAACTCTATTTAGAGTAGAAATCCCTTTTCTGGGTATTCATAAAAGAGGATGGGTTTCTTTTTAATTTGCAAGTATTGACCCAATCTCTCATCTTCATTCCAGGCTAATTCCTAACATATAAATATCCATTTTCACTTATTCATTTATCCTTTTGGCTGTTCATTTATATTTTTTACATTACTGTGTGTCACTGGTGAAATAGCAATGAAGAAGCCAAAATATATCGCCTTTGAAGAATGGACATTTCAGCTAGTAGAAACAGACAACAAAGAAAAAAATAATTATATAGAATTTTAGACTTTGAAAAAGAAATTGTTGTGGAGATAAAGTATGGCAAGTGGGGGAATAGGAAGTGTGAGACAGGGAGGGGTTTGTAATTTTAAGTAAGGTAGCCAGGGGAGGACTAATTAAGGAGGAGATAAAGGGTTACCCATGAGGTGAGGTAGAAGAGAGGGATCTAGGATCTAGGATCATTTTCCAGTATCTGGCAACAATCTAATCACATTAGGCATCTGTGTGGACTGGGGATTTTGCCCAGGTAACATAGAGTCATCAAAGAGTTTTGAGCAAAAAGTATTTCTCTACCCTTTTAAGAAAGGATTATAGGGGAGCAAGTATAGAAGCAGAAACCCAATGGAAGGAAGATTTTGCAATAATCTAATCAATAAATATTGATTAAGACAAGTTGTTTGGGGTAGGGGATAACCAGTCAGATTCTGTATCTACTTAGATGGTAAAGCCAACAAGATTTTCTGTAAAATTGAATGTGGGATATAAGAAAAATGGGGGGGAGGGGCTTAAGAATGACTCCAAAGCTTTTGTCTTGAGCAACTGGAAGGATAGTATTGTTATTAATACAGATAATAAATACTGTTGGAGGAGGAGGATTTGGGAGAGAACATTAGAAATTCATTTTAGATGTATATGGTTAAGAAGTTAAAGTGAAAACTCTGAGTAGGCAATTGGATATATAAGCTTATAGACAAGTAGTAGAGGAAAGAGATATGGGTGGGAATATAAATCTGTGATGTTCTATGTATAGATAGTAGAAGATAAGCATTATTTTCTCCTTTTTGATGCTCTTCCTTAGGAGCAATACTTCCTAAAATAAAAATGTGGCCTTCCCTCATCAAAAAACTATTTTAGATTGAGATTGAGTAGCAAGATAGGAACTGATTTCTCCTTTCTTCAATATTGTGATGTGTTCAACAGAAGTAGTTTATGTTCCTTTGAAAGGCAGAGTATACATTCTAAATGAAGAGGAAATATATTCTGTTGTTATTAAGGTAGATTTATAGTGGCATTTAGAAACTTTTCATCAACAGGTGGTTTATTCATTAATAAAAACACTTATTAAACACCTTCTCTGGAGAGTGGAATTCATAGGATTTGGTGGGGGATTATGTAAAGTGTGAGGGACAAGGAAGATTCTTAAGAGAAGTCTGAGGTGGTCAGCTTGGGCGAAAAGTGGTGCTATTAACAGAGAAAAATAGCTGGGAGAAAAAGCAGGGTAATTGGATTTGTATGGAAATTAGAGTTCAGTTATATAGATCTTAAAATCATAGATATTACAGATTATTTAAATGTATTATCCTTGATCTTTGTTAGACTGGATCTTTATTTTTATATCTCAACTTAAATGTCTCTTCCCTTTTTCCTACTTTATTCTCTTTTTGTCCTACTTTTTTTTTTTTTTTTCCTTGCTGGCAGTATTGTTACTTGGTTACAATTTTTTTCTTTTTTTTTTTTTACATAATATATGGCTCCGGTACTTGACTTTAAGTTGTAAGGTGGTAATGACCATGATTATTTTGTCCCAACTAATGACACAAAATTCCTGGACATATAAATGATTAACAGATATATGTACAGTAAATGAATAAAATATATGTTTGGGGAGTTTATAGCACATTGGTGGCAACTGAAGTATGTGATAATATTGACATTTCTAAGAATAATGAAGAAAAGAACCAATGAAATAGTTTGGGGAAGTTCCAACATCGGAGCCAGTAAAGAGAGGAATCATCGAAGAACATTTCAAAAAACAGGAAAAAGGCAGTACCCTGAAACCAATTGAGGAAAGCATTTCAAGAACTACACTTTTATTTTTCTTTTTTGGTCCAAAGGAAAGCAAAAGTCAGATTCTAATTCTTGATCTTTATTTTTGTAAAACAGGCAACCAAACAACACACAAACCAAACAAAAGCAAACTCTTAAAATTTGTTATTTGGCCTCTCTTCTGATCCAACTCTATGAACTAAGGATATTGAGTATATTTTTGTGTACATTTCTAATGCTTCCTTTGCCTTTAGGACTGTAACACATAGTTTGAAATAGTGATCTTACTTTTCTTAAACCAATATCCACTATAATTAAAGTACATATATTTGTGTGCTTTTGTGTCTGTATTTGTGTATGTAAACGTGTATGAAAGAGAGTGTATGTGTGTGTTCATGTGTGTTCTTTTAGATTAAGGGAGGGTTTGAGTCAGTGAAAATATTTCTTGAGTTCTATGTAGATCTATGTAAGAGAGCTCCGAAAATAAAAGGTACATAGGGCCTAAATGTACTGATTAGAAGATTTAAATGTCACCAGGAATGACCCACGGAGTGAATAATTTGTTTCCCCAGGAACATATGGAATCCACTGACTTCAGGAAATATTTTCAGAGTGCACACATATTTCTTCAAGACGTTAACATCCCAGGGGAGGAGGAGGAATAAAAACATGACAGGGAGTAATTTAAAATGGCAGGTACTGCAGTTTTCTTTTCCTGTGCTGGAAACCTGATATTTGATACGAATGTAGATGATTTTCTTATGATTGCTATAAAAAGTTGATACTATTCTTTCCAAAATTCTCTAAGATTTATTTTTTTCCTCCTCCTTTGTGGAATTTTGTTGTTTTTGAATGTCTTAGATTGTGGGTACAAAGAAATCAAAACATCGCACATTATTTCTCATAATGTAACCACAAGAAAATGCAAATGCTGAAGCTCTGATTCACAACAGAATATTGCCTATTAGTTACGGTATGGTTCAATGGGAAAATGGAGTCCAAAATTAAATTATATTTCACTAGACTGTAACACAATCAAACCTTGATATTTGTACATCAGTTATATTATTTCCCCTTTTAATTTTAATCTTTTCAACATTTTTTATAAGATTATAACACCTCAGGAGACTTAAATACTGGACTTGGACACAGACAACCTAGGTTCCAAGTCCCATTTGCTACTAATAAGATATGTGACAGGGCAAATTACTTAAATTCTCTGAGTTCCATCTTCTTTGCTTGTAAAAGAAGGATGATATCATCCATTAGAGATTACTGTGAGGATTAAATCACATAATGGAAAGGAATAAATGTTTTTCTCCTTTCTTTCTTTGCTTCCAAATGCCCACTCTCTGGTGGATGTTGCAAATGCTTGAATTGCTGAGTACATTATGTACAAATCCTGGAGAATCATCTATAGGGATCTGAGCTTGGAAAGGCAACATTTTGTAGAAAATAGTTATCAGGATGACTTATATGAACTTGATTTTCCTTTTCTGAAATTAATCTTTGTTACAGTATAGAAAGATGGTTCCTGAGTTTCGACACCATAAACTTCATCTTAGGACACAGATCTTAATGACAATGGTTTTTTAAATGATAACTCACAGGAAGAAATACATCTTATATTGCAGCCTATTATTTTCAATCATATATATATGATTATATGTATTATAGGTATATATACACCTGAAACTAAATTTCATAAAATCATACATATCTTTGCTATATGTGTAGCATTCTGATCTTTTCTATTTTTGTCTTATCTGCTTCATTATTTTAAAAAATTCTGGTTACAACCTAGTAATTTGATGTCAGTATCTACTAATAGAGTGCCATCCCATAGTCTGAATCCCCCCTTTTTTTTACTTCAGATATAAAGTATCTTTGTAACAGAGCCTTTTGTCTGATTGTACTTCCACAAATAACATCCATATAAGTTTAAAATTTACAAGGTTTTGGCAATCAGTTTATTAACATTCCTTTTACAGTCTGAAAGGTCACATTAGTTTTGGACACAAAAGAAAGTAATCAGCAAAGTCTTCAAGTTCCAACTTAAGGCAAAACTTAAGTCACCTGCCCTCTAATGCCAGTGACATTAACGAGCTCATTGTGTTTGACCAGTTAACTGACTCTGGTTGGGGTTGTGGTCTAAATAATATGAGGAGGCCCCATAATGGGCCGTCTTCATGGGTTTACAGCTTGCCCTCAGAAGGGCCCTGTGTGTAATTTAATGCTTTGTTGTTGCATCTTCATTTCTTATAAACTTTACCTTGGAACTTGTGTTTTGCAAGCAGAGTTTGATGGATAATATATCATTCACGTGAGCAGAGACGATATTGAAGAGTATATATGATCATCGTTCCTTGCCTTTGTGATGTCCTATCAGCACAGAATTCCATTGCATTCACAATGCATTGGGGTACAGACTCAAAGCAAGTACCAGGTAAATGTTATAGAAGCTGCTGTGCTATAGAAGGAAAAAGAAAGATAAGGCAATCCATAGTTCCTTTTCTTTCAGTCCTTCCTTACTCCTGGGTAAGCTGCCAAGAGAGAGTTGGTAGAATGTGTGCATATCAAGAAGTGAAACAAAAAGTTGTTGAGATTCCTTTGTTCTAGCAGCAACACAATACATATGCATATACAGGCTACAAATAGAAATTTGTATAATATCAATGATTCTGCATGAAAGCTAGATTTTTAAATTTTTTTATTTTTTCAGTGAGAAAGTTATATTTTTTATATTTGCAGTTAAAACTGGCATTGTGCAATATGAAATTAGTAGTAAAATTTATAACAATTTAAAATTTGAATGTTCTTTACTTAGGATGACATTAAATGGGAAGTAAAAAACACCATGACAGTTTAAAATAAAAAACTCAAAATAAAGGGAAAAGTTTTGTATTTTGTAAAATTTATGGCATATTCTTCCTACTTTATGAACAAGGAATTCCACATTTATATTTTGTGCTGAGCCCTGCAAATTATGTGGTTAACCCAGGCCATCCATATATACATATACATTATATACATACATATACACACACACACAAAGATTATGTATATGATATTCTAAGTTACATAATAATTATATAATTGGTAATTATTTCACAAATGTCCTAAGAGATAAGAAGAGTATGTCCAAAATACTGTGAAGGAATAAACAAACTATATCTGAACTACTAGTATTAATTCAAGAACAACTTTATTTCCTTTTTGTTTATTCATTTTTTAAAAAGAGAGAGAATGAGAGAAAGAAAGGAAACAGGAGAGGGGAGGGGGCAGAGGAAGAAGCAGACTCCATGAGGAGTAGGGAGCCTGATGTGGGGCTCAATGTGGGGCTCGATCCTGGGACTCTAGGATCATGAGTCCCAGGATCATGACCTGAGCTGAAGGCAGTTGCTTAACCAACTGAGCCACCCAGACGCCCCAATTCAAGAACAACTTTAAACTTCTACTTTTCATATATGCTAATGTCCCAGTAAATGCTAGTATTGTGTGAGGCAATAGGAATGTAACAAACATTGGCCTTAAGGAGTTTCCAGTCTATTGTAAGTGTTATTTGCTAGTTGTTAATATATAGTAATGGGCAATTGTGTTATGATAGAGACAGATTCAAGGTGGAACAACAACGAAGTAATTATTCTTTTGGGTGTTGGGTGATGGGGGTGATGGGGTAATGGGGATCAAAAGCCTTCAGAGAGGTTTTTTATAAAGAAGAATGTGGGAGCAATAACTTTTGTAGGATTAGAAATCAGTGTTTTAAATAGTGGCACTTTTATTCAAATGGATCAAAGCTAGGATTAGAGAATTTTTTTTTCCTGTGATATGCTGCCTTTTTCTGGGCTCTAATGAGAATGTTTCCTCAGATATTTATACTTCTTCCTACTGAAAGAGACTTCTGGAAATCGCTTTGAATCACAAGGAATTCTACCATCAGCTATTTAGAAGAAATTGAATGTTATCTTAGTCAATATTAGTATGTTCACAAAAGTGATAGCAGCATGTTCACCTTAGTAGTTCTTTGATTGGTTATTGTGCATTATTGTCCAGAAAAGCCTATTTCCTTTCTTAATTTTCATGATGTCCTAAGATATTTCTCTCAAATTTAGTTTCATGTCTTTCAATATTTAATCTCCAGGACTAAACAGCCATTTCTCATTTTTTTTCTACTATTAGATTCTAACATAGTAAAGAATCCTTATCTACTAAACCTTTTAGAACACTGAACAGATTAAAATTTCATTATTTTGTATTGTGCTAAATACCTATAGCATTCCAAGTAACGAAATATTTTCTCTCTTGATTCATAATGAAATGGTATGTAATTACTCTGAGACCAGTGGTAATTTTCCTTGAGAACTTGATTTTGAGGGATTCCATATTAATTAATGGAATCTTTATCCTAAATGGCCTTTCATTCTTTTCTTCAGTATAACATGTTAGTTTTATATTTCATTCCATAGATGCACTGCCTTGCAATTCATGACCTCTTTTTCCTAGATTCCCTTTCCCAGATTTCTTAAATCTCACATGGTCCACTGTTGACCTGGATACCACTTAACTCTCCTTCTACAATATATTTTATGAAAATGAATATTTTGTTCAGATTACTGTTTTATATTATCTTATTTTTATATCTGTGTTAATTTATAATTATTGTTTAATTATCTTAATATCTTCCATCACATGTTTTTGTGTTATTTTCCCTCTTAAATGTGAGTCTCAAGCTACTTTTAAAACTTGCATAGTTTGACAGACATCTAGAAAAAAATGTTTTGAATGAATGCGTAAGTGTATACATTTGAATATTTCTAAAGCAGACTTAAATTTAATGGGAATATTTTTCTAAAAGTAATGAACCAATTAATGAACACATTTCCTTTTGTAATTTTATAAAAGAAGAAAAAAAAATTTTTTTTTTGTAAGATATTATTTATTTGAGAGAGACAAAGATAGTGACAGAGAGCATGAGCTGGGAAGAAAGGGAGAAGCAGGCTTCCCACTGAGCAGGGAGCCTGATTCAGGACCGGATCCCAGGACCCTGGGATCATGACCTGAACTGAAGGCAAACACTTACCCGACTGAGCCACCCAGGTGCCCAAGAAGAATAAGTTTAAAAAAAATCTTTAGGGGCATCTAAGTGGCTCAGTTAGTTGAGCATCCAACTCTTGGTTTCAGCTCAGTCATGCTCTCAAGAGTCCTGAGAGTGAGCCCCCTGCAGGGCTCATGCTCAGTGCAGAGTCTGTTGAAGATTCTCTCTTCCTCTCTTAAAAAGGGCACATGATGTGATGAGCACTGGGTGTTATAAGCAACTGATGAATTCTTGAACACTACATCTGAAACTAATGGCGTACTATATGTTGGCTAATCGAATTTAAATAAAAAAAGTTTCTCTCTTCCTCTCTCTCTGCCCCCCCACATACTCTCTCTTTCTCTCTAAAATAAATAAATGAATCTTTAAAAAGTCTTTAAATTTAGGCAGTGAATTAATAGCACCTGTAGAACCTGAATAACCTAGTTACAAGCACCTCAGGAGAGACTCTTTGTCATGGATACTAACAAAAGTGTCATTAAAGTTTCAGTTTCCTTCTTTCATTTCTGAAGTATTGGGTGCAAAACTCTGACAACATCATGAAAACCTTATGACTAAAATCATTTCTAACAGCTTTCTTTATAGTACAAGAATCCTAGTGCCAACATTAAGAATTTCTTTCCTTTTGCGATTTTAATGATTTATCTAGCATCACAAAAGAACTGAAATTATCAAGTAAGTCACAAAATAAAATTTCCCAAACTCTGTATTATATTAAAAAGTAAAGAGAGTGCACTGTGAGCAGGTCTCATCTATTAGGATCCGGGCAGACCTCTGACTGATTGCTGTGCACCTGGTTCTGAATGAACTGACTGAGACCTTACATCTGTATAGCTACGTATCAATAGCAGTAACTGCACCTTCATCCAAATGTATGAGAACAAATTATCTTACTTGTTTGAGGACAACAAACCAGGGCATTCCCACAGTCTGACTTGTTCCTCAGACTTGCAGTATCACCATGAGTGATGTTTCCAGTGCCTAACATACTGTGAACACCCCATTGAACAAAAGACTGTCATCACTAAGCAATATATTCAAAATATGATTGATAGAATCTGACTGAAAAGTATCTGATTGTGCTGTTCTGATTATTCTAAATTTCAAAGCACAGTTGTTTCAACAGGGAGGAGAAAAAAAAAAAAGAAACAACCAGGATTGAATTACTCAATAACTTAGATAACAGGTAGAATAGACCCAAATAATTCAGATCAGATATCATGTTCATTCTTCTTATATTCAGTTCCTAACTTAGAATTGAATCATATATCATAAGTTCATTTGGCCTACATTATTTTATAATAGCAATATTTATGGTGGTGTTTAGTTTTATAGGATTGATACAGAATACCCCCTTGATATAATAAAACGTATGCTTGAAGTATCAATATTTACAGAGAATTTTTTCAGTTTTTTACAATAATATTATTTAAGAAGTGTTTTAAAATATTTCTCAATAGGTTGGTGCTTGAAGAAATGTACACTTCAGTTAGACGAGGAGTTAGAAAATGGCAAATTTATGTTGGCTTTTAGGAAGATTCATGAGCATTTTCAATGTCTTTAAGGATTAGTAATATTCATATAATTTAAGCCTAATTTTATTTTAAAACTTTTTAAGCTTTCTCTTTGCTTGATACAGGTGGTTCCATAGATCCCCAGTTATATTATCAGTCATGACAATGCAATGGGGTTAAGAGTAGGAGAAAGGGATGATCAATTTTCTTTTTTTCTGAAGAAAAGGATCATGCAGTGAAAGATATACAAGGAGTAAAGTGGTTAAAGTGGTATATTTATAGACAAGGGAAAATTACTCAAGATGGAAAGATCTCTATTGTCATAAAAATGGAAATACAGGAGTCTCACTGTGGACACAAATCTCCTCAGGCAAAGAGGTGGTTTGTAGGGTGAAAAGAGTGATGAATCAGCATTGAACTTAGAAAGCAGGGCCAGGATAGGCTAGAAGCAGCCCCCAGTGCAGGCAAAGAAAAAAAAATGGAAACCAGGACCTGGACTGCAGAAAAGTTCCATGTTTATAATGTATATAATCAGGAGTGGTTTCAAACTCAGCCAGGAAGATGAACTAGGTCAATACAGAAACAATACTCAATTACTGAATTCTAATTAAATGCCAGTTACTGCATTAATCCATTCACGTGAGTTTTTGTACTTAGTCCTCAGAAGAACCTCAATGTGATACTATGATCATGAAGTTCTATTTGGAATATTAGTTTATAGATGAGAAATACAATTTTATAGATAAAAAAATTAAGACATAGGGAGGCTAAAAGATTTGTCTAAGATCATTTAGAGGGTAAGTGGCAGATTTTAGATTTGGATCTGGAAAGTCTGATATTGGGGCCCTCATTGTTGTATGCGAACATCCCCAAAGAGGATTAAATGGTCTAAACATCAGACAAAAAGATGTAGATGTAAGATTATCCAAGGCCTAGACTGGACTCCACTGGAGCTTACTGGAGGCTCTGCTGTCGTTGATAACCTCTAATTCCAAATGTTTGGGCTTCCCAAATGCCTTGAAAGTGCCAGGTTAACACATATCAAATCAGATAGTTCCTCATCCTAGCCACTAGGTGGTGATTAGTACTATCAACTTAAAAAGGGTATTTTCTAATAAGAGTAGGGTGAAAAAGGACAAAAAATTTTCAGTTTCCAGGTCAAACCTAGGTATTCATTTTGCATCAAGGTGTTAAGTTGCCTGTGGTGAGATGAGCAATTATTTTTAAAAAGAAAAGAATTATATAAGGGACAGATTCTGTCATTCTCTAAGAATTTATTGAGTATCTATTGTGTGCCAAGGAAACAGACACTGGAAATAGAAAGATAAGCAACATAGAGTATCATGAGAGAAAAAAAAATTAACTAGGGTTAGATATCAGTGTGGCAATTGGCTAGATAGAGATATATACTAGGAATGAAATTGAATAGAAATACCTCAAAATGAGATGCATCCATGTGTGTGTGTGTGTGTGTGTGTGTGTGTGTGTGTGTGTGTATTTACATGCACAGTTAGGGAAAGATTATAGAAGTTTGGGTATGAAGATACCAAATCTAGGTAAGGACTTCACCAACTATGCTGCAAGATGCAGTAGCATTTATCGAACAAAGTAGGGCTGTATCAAAGGTACTCATATTTTCAGAGTATGAATTATAGTTTTAGTGACAATGACTCAAATTATATTCAATTTTATCTGACCATCCCACTACTACTAAACTTCATCTGTTTGAAGATTTTGTCCACCAATATTTATTTAAATAGTGACTGTTTTCTCACTTTATATTAATTAAAGACATTGAACTTCTAGAAGCTCTGGTCAGATGATGTAACCTGAATTATAATACCCATTTAATAATAGAATGCAGAAAACTCTATGACTATGAAATGAATTAATATTTTTGTGATATATATCAATGTGGAAAACAATTAGAATTTTAAGCTTGAATAAACTTGATTTTCCTATCTTGTTATTTTTGTGATTTGGAAAGCTAGATTTGGGAAGCTGAACTTTATGAGATAAGATACAAAATTTGTTCTTGTGTACCAGTTAGTGTAAAGATTGGTGTCATGTTTGTGGCTTAAGGAAATACTAGGTTGAAATTATCATCTATGTGATAATATCACATGAATTGGCTCTCGGCCCAATAACATCAGAAGGAATCCATGCTTGATAAGTCTACCCACCAGAGGTCCACCAGGAGTAGTTAGAATGAGATTTAGCCTTCTTTAATGCTTGGACATCCTGATTTTTATTTCCACAATATTTGGAAAAGTTGGATATATACATGATAAGAAGGGTATCTACCCTATAGACCTAGATATGAACCTTCTTGCTAGACACTCTAAAAGAATAACACTAAAATTCACTTTGTAAGATAGACCATCTAATATCACATTAAAGCCAAGAAAATAGAAATAATTTTTTAAAATTTGTTTCTGTAATCTCTACACCCAGTCTGGGGCTTGAATTATGACCCTGAGGTCAAGAGTCTCTTGCTTCTCCAACTGAGCCAACCAGGTGCCCCTAGAAATTATCGTAATCATCCTGCTGTTATTGGTGCACAGAAATACAACATATTTCTGTACATTGATTTTGTATCCTGAATCTTTACTGAATTCATGTTATCAGTTCTAGCAACTTTTTGGAGGAGTCTTTGTATTTTCTATATAGAGTATCATGTCATCTGCAAATTGTGGAAGTTTTACTTCTTCTTTGCTGATTTGGATATCTTTTATTTCTTTTTGTTGTCTGATTGCTGAGGCTAGGACTTCCAGTACAAGGTTAAATAGCAATGGTGAGAGTAGACATCCCTGTCTTGTTCCTGATGATAGAGGAAAAATTCTTCCCATTGAGGATATTAGCTGTGGGTTTTTCATATATATAGTTTTTATTATGTTGAGGTATGTTCTCGCTAAGCCTAATTTGTTGAGGGTTTTTATCATGAATGGAGGTTGTACTTTGTCAAATGCTTTTTCTGCTTTATTGATAGGATCATATGGTTCTTACCCTTTCTTCTATTAATGTAGTATATCACATTGATTGACTTGTAAATATTGAACCACCTTACACCCCAGGAATATAGGAGCATTTGCAACAACAGCCAAATTATGGAAAGAACCCAAATGTCCATTGACTGATGAATGAATAAAGATGTAGTATATACATAAAATGGGATATTACTCAACCATAAAAAAGAATGAAATTTTGTCATTTGCAATGATGTGGCCGGAACTAGAGTATTATGCTAAGCAAAATAAGTCAGTCAAAGACAAACACCATATGATTTCACTCATATGTGGAGGTCAGGAAACAAATCAAATGAACGTAGGGGAAAAAACAGAGGCAAACCGAGAAATAGACTCTTTTACTATAGAGAAGAAACAGGGCTGCTGGAGGGGAGGTGGTGGGGGTATGGGCTAAATGAGTGTTGGGTATTAAAGGGGGCACTTGGGATGAACACTGGATATTGTGTGTGATGGATGACTAGATTCTATACCTGAAACTAATATTACACTATATGTTAACTAACTGCAATTTAAATAAAAACCTGGAGAAAAAAAATTATCTTAAACATTAATATAAGCTATCAAAAACAAGAAAATTAAAGTTTTCTCTTTACCTTTATCCCTGCATATGTGTGTAATTTTCCTGAGAAAACTTAAGTAGGTCTCTCTCACTAGAAATCACACTGTAGCCAAAATAGGGTCTCATCAGCTTATACCATAAAGAAAAATTATAACCACACAGAATGATTAAATGCCTACTTACAAGCATGAAAATTAATCTGTCACTCTGAGGGCTACTCAGAATTTATCTAAAAAATTAGACTTCATTTTATTCTATAATTTGATCTTGTTCATGGTAAAGAAAAACTGTAATCTGTAGGCTAAAAGGACTAATCAGCAACTCAATGAGGTTTTGATTGTGCCAAGGTAGATCCAATATTTAACTAGTGGAGAAGATGGAAGGATATAAGCTATTTGCATAACAAAAATAGTAGAATTTTAAATATGTCAGCAGAATGAATGAATGAATGAATGAATGAATGAAAAGATGGAGTCTTAATTATATAGACTTTTTCTTAATGGGTTAGAGGTGGGTGAAGACTTAATATACTTTAAGAAATGTTTAATTCAGTTTTATGTTACCTGCTGTGCTGTTATATTTTCATCACTACCCTCACTGTCCTATCATTACTACCAAATTGCTAGTAGAAATTATAAGACAGTGGTCTTATCTGCATGGTATTTTAAAGAAATCTTTAGTCAGTAGTGGCAGAAAAAAATGACCACCCCTAAACAAAATAGGAAGTATACCTGAGGGAAAGTGTAAGCTAAAAAAATATTTCTTAACTCAGAAAGAAGAAATATATTTTTTTCAGCCTAGACTCTGAGGGGAAAAAAACCCCCACAAACTTGTATTGATTTGTAATGCTAATTTGTATTGCTTATGATTTTCAGGAATTCTGCTAAGGTAAGACATTAATGAAATAAATTATCTTGAACCAGTGATACTACCAAATCACCTGGGAAGAAGTGACTAATAGGGCACTTTTATACTCCAGGACACATGCAGTTAACACAGAGAAATAATTTCCTATATAGGTGAACTTACAATAATAAGTTATAAGCCAGGGGGAAAAATCTACTATGAAAAGATATGACAGGAGAATTAGGCACACAGAACTTTAGAATACAAAATAAAGAATACAGAAAACAGGCTAAGAACTATAAATTAAGTGCATTTACATTGATAACATCAACACAAAAATAAACTGAAAAGTATAACATGTTATGAAAAAATATGCAGCTTTGAAAAATAACCAGATAGGACCTCTAGAAAAAACAATGTATTTATTATTATTATTATTATTATTATTATTATTTAAAATTTTATAATAAGACTTTTGAAGGCAGATTAGGTACAGTTAAAAGGAGAATCTCTTAACTGGAATATAGATTTGAAGAGTTACCCAGAATGCAAGACACAGAATAAAATTAAAAACATGGAAGATAAATTAGGATAAATGGAGGTAAGAGTGAGATAGATCCAGTATTCATATAGTGTGATAGAGCCAATATAAGAAGAGATTTTCTCAGAAGTGATGAAAATCATAAATACCTTTATATTAAAAAGTAACAACTCACTAAGTCTCAAGAAAAAATTATAAGACTAAGTCTATATCCGTAAATATTATAATAAACTATAGTATCACCAGAGATTATAAGAAAAATCTTAAAAGTATTCAAAGTAATAATACAAATATTGCCCATAGAACATAACTGGACTTCTCAATGGAGAAAAAAAAAAAACAAATGCAATGGATTGAATTATTTCCCCTAATAATTTATATGTTGAAATTCTAACCTCCAGTACCTCAGAATGTGACCTTATTTAGAAATAGTGTCAATGCAGATATAATTAGTTAAGTACATTTGAGGTCATACTGGAGGAGTATGGGTCCATAATCCAATATGTCTTGTGCCCTTATAAAAATGTGAAATTTAGAAACAGGTACACATAGCGGGGTGATGATGTGAAAAGACACATGGAGAAGATGGCCATCTACAGACCAGGGAGAGAGGCTTAGAACACATTCTTCTCTCCTAACTCTCAGGAGGAGCCAACCTTGGTGAAACCTTGATTTTGCACTCTGGCCTCCAGAACTGTGACAGTAAATTTCTATCGTTTAAGCTGCTCAGTGTGTACTAGTTTGTTAACACTAGTCCTAGAAAACTAATATGCCAGACTGTACTGGAATTATAGCTTGAGAATAGTGAAGAAAAATAACTTTTGACCCAAAATTTTATGCCAAGTTCTTATTCACATATGATGGCAAGAGGAAGATAATTTTAAAACAGAGAAGAATAACTTTTCCATCAGAGATTCTCTTAAAAATTTCTGAAAAGATGTATCTCAGGAGGAAGAAAATTGCATTCAGAAGGAAGAAATCAGATACACATGGCATACAGTTTGGTTTCCAAACACATAAACAAATTTGAACAATCATTAGCTCAATAAAATAAAGGTTATAATGATTAATTTTTAAAAGATACCAAGGAAGTTACCAAAGAAAGCTCTAAAATAAATATAAGATAAAAAAAGTTTGTTTGGAAAATAATGTTTAAAAGTTAAGCATAATAAGATTCCTATATTGTTGAGGAGGAATACTGAAAATATACATTAAAAATATATCCTCAGGATGGAGAAGTCACGAAAATAGAAGGAGATTAAATGAACTGATAGAACTCATATTTAGGAGAAAAGTATAGAAAAAGTCAGAGACGAATTTGGAAAGAAGACTAAGTATGCGAGACACTGGAGAAAATAGATGATAGAAATAAGAAACCAAGTACAGTTAAGTAGAAATTAGAGAAATATTAAAAATAAATAAATAAAGGAAGCATGACAAATACTGAATATGAATACAAAAACAACATATGCATAATCGGGAGGTGAAAAGTATAATGGAAAAGAAAAAATGTGAAAAGATATGTCTAATTTCTCTTTTTTAAAAAAGGAAAGCCTCTTAAATCCATATGTTGAGATTTTGTTTCAGAGAAAATTGTTTCAGAAAAGTTGACACTGAGATATATTCTAGTAAAATATAAATTTTAGATAATGAACAGTCATAGAACTAGATAAAGCTACTTGTACTGGGTGTATTTAGGTGAGGTGGGAAATGGAGGCTAGTCTAAGTTCTAATTCCACCGTGAAGTGTGAGTTCTGTGCACCTCATCACTTTAGCGAGTATTAAACTCTGGACAAATACAAAAGCAAACATGACAAACAAAAAGATCCTCAAACTCCCTAAGATTTCAGAAAAGTAGGCAGTTTGTGGAGGAGAGTCAAACATGCAAAAGTGACTGGCATGGGAGGGAAGGTGGTATTTTTCTTGTTTGTCATGGCTTTGCCCCAAGTTCAGACTCAGTTGACTTGTGGTGCCTCACTTGGCAGAGCATGTGACTTTTGATATCAGGTGTCCTCAGTTCTAGAGCATGGTAGGCATAGAGATTACTTAAAGATAAACAAAATGTTAAAAAAAAAAGCAATGATCAATTTAACTCCAATCTTGTTTTGTTTATCCCTCATCCATTTTTCTGCCTCCTGTATTATTTCGAAGCAAACCCCTAACATTTCATACTTTCTACTGTTACATATATCAGTATATATCTCTAGAAGAAAAAATTCATAAATAACTGTAATGACATTAAAAACACCTAAGCATTAACTATAATTCCTAACATACATAAAAACTCTAAATGTCTCATAAATGTCATATAATCTTCAGTGTTTTTGTTTGAATCATATGCAAATACATCTTTATGTCTCTTTCAGTCTGTATTTCCTCCCAACTACTTTTTTTTTTTATCCCTTGTGATTTATTTGTTGAAGAAATAGGTCCTTCAGAGTTTGCCAGTCTGAAGTTTGTTGATTATGTCCCTGTTGTGTAGTTTGTGTAGCCCCTTGGATTTAGGAGATTGATTAGATCCATATTCAGTTTTCAAATTACTTTATAGAGAGCAAGACCTAATGAAGGTATATTTCTTCTTTAGAAAAATATCAATTCAAGTCCTCTCTCCATTTCTTAATTGGATTCTTTGCCTTTCTGACATTAAGTTATGTGAGATCTTTGCCTATTTTAATATTAACACCTTATTGGATGTATGGTTTACAAATATCTTCTCCCGTATAATAGGTTACGTTTTCATTTTGTTGATGGTTTCCTCCACTGTACATAAGATTTTTAGTTTAATGTAATCCCATTTATTTATTTATTTATTTATTTATTTATTTAATGTAATCCCATTTGTTTGTTTTACCTTTTTCTGCGCTTGCCTGAGACAGGTCCAAAAGAATGTGGTTAAGCTTGATAATATCAAAGAACTTACCGTCTGTGTTGTCTTCTATGAGTTTTATGGTTTCAGGTCTTATATTCAAATCTTTAAGCCATTTTGAATTTATTTTTGTGTATGGTATTAAACAGCGGTCCAGTTTCATTCTTTTGCATTTTTCTGTCCAGTTTTTCCAACACCATCCATTGAAGAGACTATCTTTTTCCCATTTTTGCCTCCTTTGTCACAAATTAATTGATGGTATATTCTATTCTGTTGATTTCTGTGTCTGTTTTCATGCAGTCACACCACTGTTTTCATTACTGTAGCTTTGTAGTATGGTTTGAAATCAGGAAACATGCTATATCCAGCTATGTTATTCTTTTTTAAGATTGCTTTGGTTATTTGGGGTCTACAGTGGTTTCATACAATTTTAATATTGTTTGTTCTAGTTCTGTGAAATATGCTGTTGTATTTTTTTTTTTTAAAGATTTTATTTATTTGACAGCGAGAGACACACCGAGAGAGGGAACACAAGCAGGGGGAGTGAGAGAGGGAGAAGCAGGCTTCCCGCCAAGCAGGGAGCACTATGTGGGATTCGATCCTGGGTCTCCGGGATCATGACCTGAGCCGAAGGCAGTCGCTTAACCAACTGAGCCACACAGGCGTCCCCATGCTGTTGTATTTTGACGGGAATTGCATTGAATCTGTACATTGCTTTGGGTAGTATGGACATTTCAATAATATTAATTCTTCTAATCCATGAGCATTGTCTTTCCATTTATTTGTGTTATCTTCAATTTCTTTCATCAGTGGTTTATAGTTTTCAGAGTACATATCTTTCATCTTCTTAGTTAAATTTATTCCTAGGCATTTTATTCTTTTTGATACAATTGTAAGTAAATTGTTTTCTTAGTTTCTCTTTCTCATAGCTCATTATTTGTGTATAGGAATGAAGTTGATTTCTATTTGCCGATTTTGTATACTCTGCTGAATTCATTTCTTAATTATCATAGATTTCTAGTAGAATCCTTAGGGTTTTCTATATATCATATCATGTCCTCTGTCCTATTTCTATGCCTTTTATTTATTTATTTTTATGGCCTAATTGCTCTGTCAAGGACTTCCAATATTATGTTGAATGAAAGGAGAGAGAATGCAGATCCTTACCTTGTTCCTGATCTTAGAGGAGAAGAAAGTTTGCCTTTTGTCATCTTTCCTTAATGTCTGTCTTTAAAACCATTGCTTCATATATTTTGTTTAGGTTTTTTCATTGTGTCAGGTAGGAGGCTAAATCTGGTCCATTCCTACTATGTCGTCCTGGACAGAATAAAGCATTGCTTTATTACCTATCAATAGAATTTCATAAATTTTCCTTTACAGAGCTTATATGTATTTTGTTAAATTCATTCCTAGAGATAAAATGATTGATAAACTTCTAAACATTTGTAGTACATATTCAATCATGCATTTATTCAGTAACATTGTTTGGGTTTGACTACCTCCAAGTTTTATTCTAGATAGTCTCCTGAATATAAAGATAAGTCAAAAATGATCTCTGCCCCCAATGAGCTAATGAGAAAAGACTATATATATATATACATAAAACACACACACACACACACACACACACACACACACACTGATATAATGACTAAAGGCAAAGTGGTTTAAATTAATTTTGGTGATTGGGTGATTCTTTTGAGGAATCTGGAAGGTGTTTGGAGGATGTGTCATTTGAACTGATATCTGCATATCTATAATCTTTATAGATTTTATACCAAAAAAGATTTTTGGTATGAAATGATGAAAGTAAATGCTCTCTAGGAAGAGAAACAGCAGGATCAAAGACACTAAACTGAACATTTAAAGTTTTCAAAAGATTCAGTAAGTCTTCTAATTTGACTAAGATGTTATTAATTGAAAAACCTTGGAAAATAAGATCAGCAAGGTAGTTTAGTAGCAGATTCAAGGAGAGTTGGGTTAAAACTCACTGCTTTGACCTTCATTCTATGGGAAATAAGGACTTACTGAAAAACTCTGTGTAGTACAATAGTAACTAAAAGATGCATTCCAGACAAAATAGATGGGCATCTGTGTGTGAAATAAAAATTCAGTCTGCTGTTACTGAAGAAGACAAATCAGGAATTAACATTTTACTAAGACTTATTTGAATGCCCCCAAATATGTAACAAAGGGAAATTTAATCAAATAAATTCTAGGGTAGGATTAATGTATATTGACTAGTGAAAAATAATTGTCAGGCTACTAGAATAAAAACTACCTAAATCACACAATGTTGACTTCAATTTTTTACCATATTAGATTTGTTGATTCAGGTGGGGTGTGTGTGTGGAATTAAAAAATATCAGTGAGTTAATTTTGTCTTTTATTTGTTTCTCTGCCAAAGATAGCTTCTGTGCGAGATTTTTCATGCCAGAAGATGATTTGGTTCACATTTTCCATTTATAGTTAGTTCACTGCTAAAGGCCATGTCAGAAAAACTAATTTACTTATAAAGCTGCTTATACCTTCTAATCATTTGTTTTAAAAACCTCTTATATTCAGCATCAAAAACATATACACATCTCAGAGAAAACCTCGCACATAATTCTGTACCATGTTAATGGTATTAAACATATCATATGTGATATTACTTCAACTATTTATTTATTTACTTTTTTACTTCAATTATTTTGCCTACTTTATAAATTGTTATTAATCTTATTAGTATTTTCTTTGACTTCATTAAATAATGTGCTTTAAAGTTTAAGAAAGGTGGCACTCAAAGTAAAACCATCCTCCTTTATCTCTGTTGATCCCCTCCATAGCCTTCCTACCCATCGGTGTTACCTTGGCAGATAATAAGAATTGCTTAATGAAGGGGGGAAAATACAACTTATGAGAATGTCCTAAACTCCTTGAGAAAATGTACAGGGAAAAAGGATCCTAATCTAAATTTATACCACTTTTAATTTCTGGAGTAAAAATACTCCAGTTTTGGGAAAGATCTGAGGTTTTGATTGGTTTGTGCTAAATTTTACACCATATTAACAAACTAAAGGAGGAAAAAAACACATATGGTCATGTCTTGAATTCTTGAATTTGATACCAAAGCATACTCCATAAAAGGACATTTTGATAAATTAGAATCTATCAAAATAAAAAAAAATTGCTTTGTGAAAAACCCTATTAAGAGATTGAAAAGATATGCTACATCCTAGGGGAAATATTTGTAAATGACCTATCCGAGAAAGGACTAGTATCTAGAACACTGTAAAGTATGTAAAGAACACCGAGAGAGACCTTGGTGGCTCAGGCAGTTAAGCTTCTGACTCTTGATTTTGACTCAAGTCTTGATCTCAAGGTCCTGAGGTTGAGCCCTGTGTTGGGCTCAGAGCTAGGTGTGGAGCCTGCTCAAGATTCTTTCTTCATCTTCCTTTGCCCCTCCTCCCACCTCAAATATTACAAAACAAAACAAAACAAAACTCTGAAAATTTAACAGTAAAATAGCAAACAATAGAATCAGAAAATAGACGAAAGACAAAGCATATTCCATATCACTACCCATTAGAAAAATGAAGTTAAAACCACAATGAGAAAGATGTCAAATATTGAGAAAGTATCAATTCTTTCTGAGTTAATTATCAATCCAACTTTTTAAAAATAGAATTTGAAAAAGTGACAAGATGCTTTAAAATATAAAATGTAAATGTAAATAAGCTAAGGGGCAAGAATAACCAGATAACCACTGAAGAAGAGCACAAGGTGTAGTGAAATTAAAAGACATTAGGACTTAGGCTGAAGTTATAGCAATCAAAAGAATGCGGCTTTAGTGCTAAATTGAAAAAAATGATGAACAGAATGTAATTAAGATACAAGAACTGTATTTACATATGTGGAACTTTAGTAAATTACAGTGATGTTATGACAAATCAGTGGTCAAAATAGAGATTGCTCATTAAATAATGACAGAAAAAAGGATACTGATAAATATATACACCATATACAAAAACTGACCCCAGATGGTGCAATGAACTGAAAGTTTATGTCCTCATCCCCCTAAATTTATATGTTGAAATTCTAACACCCAGGGTATTAGGGTGGAGTGTTAGGAAGGTAATTAAATCACAAGAGCTGAGCTCTCTAAAAGAGAGTGTCTTTATAAAAGAGACGCCAGAGAGATCCCTCATCCCTTTTGCTATCTGAGTACACAAGAAGTAGACAGTCTGCAACCTTGAGGAGGGTTTTCACTAAACACCGAATCTCCTAATGCCTTGATCTTGGACTTCCCAGCCCCCAGAATTTTGAGTAATACATTTCTGTCATTTGGAAGCTACCCAGTTTGTAGTATATTGTTACAACAGTCTCAATGGACTGAGGCACTAGGAGATAAACTATTTCAGAGAAGACTTTTAAAGAATTTTCCTAATATTTACCCCTCTCAGATGGAACAAATATTTTCCCAAATTAAAATAGTTTTATATAAATCATTCTTAAATGTATAAATTTCCCTGTTCTGATATAAAGTATATTAAAGTCGATTTAACATGCATTTGGTGTTGTAGATTCCCTTTTATGATTATGAACCAATGTGACGGGTGCAGAGATGTCCTTTAAAATCCATTAGGGATATTTATTCTTGAACTAAATAGCCATGGACTCTTGCTTTAAGGCTCATGTCCCAAATCCCATACTTTTATTGTTTTCTTCTCTAGTACTGTCTGAACTGGTCTTTGTATTTTGCTGGGAAGTGAAAATTGTATAACCATACTTGATAGAGTATCTATAAAATAATGACTTAAATATTTTTTTCAATAGGATTGTGGTCCTCCTAGGGTTGAGTGCATGTATTTTGGATCTGAAAGCCTTCTTTCCCTTCCTTCTGCATTTGTGATCACCTACTAATATATATAAAACGCTGGATAAGTAGCTAGCCATCAGTTTCAAACTCTTTTGTTTAGTTAAAAATTGATGTTATTCACAGAGTTTTCCTGAAGAACACAACTATTATGATCTATGTGAGGAATTAATTGTCTGGCAGATTATGATATTTTCATCCTGCAAGGAACAGAGCATTTGCAGTTATGAGTTTCTTTTTCTTCTAATGAGACATCACAAGATTGCTTTTGATAAAGAAATGAATAAAGACAGCAGTTGAGAATTATAAATTGTATGACACCCAGCTTCAGTTGAAACAGAAGAGCCTAAGGATAGTAAGAAAGCTACTTCAGATTATATGTTGCCATTCAGATATATGAGAAATTATTCTCTCTATACCAACTCTTTGCATTACATGGACTTAGAACCTTAGAATATTGATAAATTTTAAGTGATTTTTCTATTGATTGACTTATCATTCTAAAACACTTATTTTAATTACTGAGGAAGAGGAATAGTTTTTTCCTTTAACATGCTTTTAGCCTGTCACTACCAAAATAATCTTGAAGGAATGTTATGAGTAGCTTGAACCAATTTATCACTTGTGCATTAAAGCATGTTTTATTAACATGATTTTATAAGAATATGAAAAAATTGAAATGAAACCAACTCAAAATATCAACAAAAGGTCCTTCCCCTTATTGATATATAAGTAATTAAATTCAGCACTGCACTGAGTTCCTAGACTCACCAAAAAACAAGTTAGTAACCCAAATAATACAACATTAGGCAGGATGTTTGAAATACTGTGAGAGTCGAGTGGAAGGAGAGATTAATCCTGACTAGAAAGATTGGATTTCTCACTGAGGAATGGTATTTGATAGGAATCTTGAAAAGTTAGTAGGACTTTAAGTTGTAGATTTTGGAATACATATTATTCTAGTAAAAAAAAAAATTAAAAACCCTGAGATACAAGAACACATAAGGAAGAACTTATTAAGGAAACTGAAAAGTGCAGGTGACCTTTTCCATGGGTAATATGGGATTTGGAGTATGACAGTAATTTATGTCTTTTGTGTATACCATTTGCAAAGAAGGTGCTTTATAGGTATGACCACATTTAGTCCTCATTTCAACCTTGTAATTTAGATACTACCATTAGCTGTCATTTACTAGCGGGGACTCCCAGGCTAGAGGGTTTAATCTGCATCCCTGAGGTCACAGCTAGTTAGTGGCAGACTTTGATTAAACTGTTACTCAGTTTTGCTTAAGCTTAGAGCCAGTGCTGACTCTTTCGGAGGTGCACTTTGGAAATCAAAAATCTGAGCTGAGGTCATATTCTCAGACTAATTGTATCCTTATTACAATTAGTATCTGAAATACTAATTCTATCTCAGACTATATTGCCATATTCATCATATTTATTCTCAAAGTATTCTTATGAGCTTGGATTGCAGTGAAAATGAGTTACAGAGACATAACACTCAACACAGTAGCAAGATGAGAATGTCCTAGGGTGCACTGGATTTGTAGGCAACAAGAGTTGCAATTTGCCTTTTCTTAAGTACCTGCTATGTTTGTATCACTACATTAGTGCCCTCACATCGGTATACAATGTTATTTATTAGGAAGCATGTTCTCCCAGAATAGCTTTCTTAAAGAAACCATTTTTAGCCTACTCTTGTGGTCCAGAGGGACTATCAGTATTAGTTGTCTAACTATTTTTCTCTTAGAGAATCCCATGACCTGGACTGTATGAGATGGAGTACTGTATTTCTCTAGATGCAATAATTGATCAAGAAGAGGCATACCATCCAAAAAGGGCTGATAAGACAATGTTTCTACTATCAGTGCCTGCTTACCAAGAAAAAAAAAATGTGTTTAAACTGAGATGGATTATTTCAGAGTACATGAATCTTCAGCTGCTGGTATACATTTTGTTTAACAATTGGATTGGCATGAATGTAGGATGAGGTTAAAGAGAAAGAATTGCTGAGAGGTGGAGAGGGAAAAGGGCCTCAATTATACTGTCTAAAATCCTGGATTGACTTATTCATGCTTTTAAAAAGCATTTTTTGGGCACCTGAGTGGCTCAGTGGGTTAAAGCCTCTGCCTTCAGCTCAGGTCATGATCTCGGGGTCCTGGGATCAAGGCCCACATCGGGCTTTCTGCTCAGTGGGGAGCCTGCTTCCTCCTCTCTCTCTGCCTGCCTCTCTGCCTGCTTGTGATCTCTCTCTCTATGTCAAATAAATAAATAAAATCTTTTAAAAAATTTTTAAAAAGCATTTTTTGAGCGCCTACATTACTCTAGACATAGTGAGGGGCTCTAAGTCTACAACAATGAACACAACAGAAAATTTTTCTTCTCTTAGGAAAGAGACACAAGTCCATCTATCATCCATCCATCCATCCATCCATCCATCCATCCATCCAAAGTCAAGTGGTTATAAAAACACACAGAAAATATAAAACAAAGAGTGAGATAATTTTTTTTATTTAAGAAAGGATGAGCAAGGAAAACGATACTGCAAAGGAGAAATTAGGGCAGAAATTTCAATGAAGGGAAGAAGAATGTCATTCAGATAATCTGGAGGAAGAGATCTTGGCAGAGAAATGGTAATTTCAGAGGTCCCGAGGTGGAGCAAGGTGTTCTGTGTGGCTGAAACAGAAAGAAAGAGATGGTAGGAAATGAGGAAGAGGGGAAGAAAGACTATGGAGGGCTTGTAGACTCATTATTTTATTCTGAATGACATGGAAAGCATTTAAAGGATTTGATCAAAGGTGTTGAAGAATCTGAATATTCTGAAAAACAAAACCAACAACAATTTGCCATGCCAATATTCAGACAGACAAGCAAAGTGTTTTAAGTTAGAGTGAATGATCAATTATGACAAATCGTGCTAATAGGTGACAATATAAAGCCCAAAATTTGACTGTTGGTTTGCAATGTGAAGGTTATCTGTGACCTTGATAGAGTGATATATGTGAAGTAATGCAGGTGAATGCTCAAGAGTAAATGAAAGAGAGGCCTTAACAGTACCATCTCAGGATTTTCAAGTAAGAAAAGATTCCTTTATAGTGAAGCTATTTGGAATTAGCTTTCTGTCTTGTGATAGCCTAAGAGGCCCAGTTAATTTTTAAAGAAAGGCATCAGGCTGATTTCTGTTTTAACAGTTATAAACTATACTATGCCAAGAAAAAACAAGAACAAAAACACCTCTCTACAGAACTACAGCATAGGAGAAATTCTGCTCACAGAAAGAATTTCTTTTTCATCAAAATTCCTTGTCCTGATTATAGGTACCATTATTAAGAGCTATGCAATTTGATATTTGAATAATTTGTCCCCAGTATAGATCTTGTTAATCCTATATTACAAATACCTCAGATTTGAGTCAGTCATTTGTGTTTAGTTCAGTAATATTTGGTTTAGCTTCTGCAATTCTGCGTGTAGTAAGCTAATCACTGACTGAAAATATGCATAACTTTGTTTCATGCTATTTTGTATTTCACAGCAATATCCATGTTAACATCTGTCAAGAAAGTTGCTGTGGAAACTAAAGGATAACATACCATACCATATGCATACAGATTTACCATTTTGCTTGATATCCTTTCTAGTGGATGTTTTGTGCACATGCACAGTTTTATATTATCCTGTATTTTAATGTCTTAATTTTCTTTTCAATAAAGCAGAAGTTATTCGATATTCTAGCACTCCACTGTCATACAGAGGGAATTTCTTTAAGCTTTCAGAAGTACCTAAAAAAAGAGAATATAGAAAAAGAACAACTAAAGCAGATCAAACTGTATAATATGCTTCCACACATCTGATATTTAATATTTGAATATTAAAAATTTATAGTAACCCAGAAAATATTTGGATTATTTGGAAAACTGTACCATTCAGAAAGGGATTGCAGTGTAGTTTAAGAGACAAGATGACCTTTAATCCTTAGGCTTTTATTGAAAGTAGTATATAGTGATATAAGAAGCAGGGTAACAACCTTTGATATTGCACTTTAAAATAAGAAGCAGATGAAACAGAGTAAACAGATTTATAGAACACTTAAAATTATTTAATTGAACATATTATTTAGCTGAAGACATTTATTGACCACTGAGTTGAGCTGTTAATGGATTAGGTGTTAAAATTGCATTTTTCAGCATAGGTCAAAGCTTCCATGTTGCAGTCACACCAACCAGTTTAGGTCTTTCTGGAAGATGAGAAACTGAAGTTGGGGAGATGGTTTAGATTGGATTACCCATCTGGCAAATCACAAGTGAACTATACTGTTGTATTGTTGTACAGTGTATTTAAAATTAGCAATACTACAATTTTTCTTCAAAAATATTAAATCACAATTGTTTGAACACTAACTCCTGATTTTAAGAAAAATAATCTTTCGTATTACATTGCAGTTAGATTTTAGTCTAAACCCCTTGATACCTTATTTTACTTTTCCTGAGCTTCATACTATATTTTATTTTTGCTAAAGATTCAGTTCCTATTCTTCAGGGCCAAAAGTCTGTTTTCTGTACACTCATAAGAAACCAATTTTTTTAAAGATTTTATTTATTTATTTGACACAGAGAAACACAGCTAGAGAGGGAACACAAGCAGGGGGAGTGAGAAGGAGGGAGAAGCAGGCTTCCCACTGAGCAGGGAGCCTCACATGGGGCTTGATCCCCAGACTCCGGGATCATGACCTGAGCCAAAGGTAGACGCTCAACAACTAAGCCACCCAGGTGCCCCAATAAACCATACTTTTAACACTATATTAAAATTCTCCTTGTAACTACTGTGTGATGAGCAGAGTCCTAAAATGGCTTCCGAATTCCTGTCCATTGGTACATATGACCTGCATCGCTCCTTCACCTGGAGAGTGGATCAGACCTGTGATTATGAGGGACTATCACTCCCTTGATTAGGTTGTGCCATATGAGATTCTCTTGCTGGCTCTAAAGAAACAGCTGTGGTACTGGGACAGGGCTATGTTGCTAGGACCTGAGAGTTAGGTCTAGTAGCTGAGAGCAGTTCTCAGAAACTTCACTCCTAGAACTGCAAAAGACTAAATTCTACAATCTGAATGAGCTGGGAAAAGGACCCTGAGCTCCACATGGAGCACTCCCTAAGCCCTTGTCACATCTTTATTAGACGCTGAGCAGATAACCCAGTTTACAAGGTGTGTGGACTTCTGACCTACAGATACTGTGAGACAGTAAGTGGGTAAAGTTTTAAGGCACCAAATTTGAATTTGTTGTGCAGCAATAAAAAACTGATATGACCTGACTTCATCTCCTATATTCCTTTCGCTTCTCTTCTGCCACAATGTGGTAATAGTGGCAGGGGGCTTTACATGATAAATCTTAAAAGGAGTCATCAGGACTAATTGTAATGGAAATGTGGCAACCTGAGGCTAACTTCTGATATGGCAAGGCAACTATCTATAAGTGCTTGTTACCTGTGCGCTTACACTGACACTTGTGTTTTCTTCGTTTGGACATGTTCTTAAAAATACACTTACACTTGTGTGTTTTCTTAGTTTGGACACGTGTCTTAAAAATTTCTGGAAGAGTTTTTTATTCCCGAGAATTCCTACTGAAAATGAAACATTCCTTATAAATGAATGATTTGATGAAACAAACTATTTGCCATCACTTAAACAACTCCCTAATATATTTGCATATTTTCTTGACCATAATATGTTTTATCACGTTTGTTTCTGAAACTAGGATACAATGCCGAAATTGATGTTAAAGGAAACTTGCTTCCCGAAGGCAGAGGACTGAGTTGTTTTGTACTTGTGCCTGCACATGTGTGAACTTAGCCTCGTAGGTATGTTATGTTTATGTAATTGTCAGTACATTTGACTTATTTACATCATGATCACACAAGCCATTGCTTTATAAATGAAATATATATCCTTCATTGTTATTTGAAATGAATTCATAAAGTCAGTGTTTTGAAGCAGCATTGAGATGAAGAGTTGTTGTCTATATGGGAAGGTTACTTGTCTTGGGGACTAATTATTTTTGCTCAGTGTATGGGCTGGAATGTAGAACCATGTCTAGTATGAACTAGGGAGCATTGTCTTTGTGTCTTGAGGCAGAGTTAGGTTTTTCATGTCATAGCATAAAGCAAAAGTTACATCTTGATAATATTACCTTTGAAAGTTTACTTAAACCAGTCCCTGTGAGATCAGATTGATGTTATTACTAAGGTTGAGTAACAGTTAACTAGTTGTAAGGTGAACTCGTTCTAAATTCCTCCTTTAACCATACTTTGTGGGGCTATACATTTATTTTATCACTTTATGCTTTGTATGACCATACATTTTATTATCTTACCTCAGATAACCAACCAAGTCTTCATTGCAAGTGAATTTCTGTATGCACAAATTCAAAGTAAGTTATAAAGGTTAAAAATAAAATATGAAAAAAATGTATCAAATAATGTAATCAAGATGGTGCTTTAGGTCTCAGTATTGGTATCAGATGAGAAGGAATTCAAGAAAAAAAGGAAAAGCATAAAAGTGAGCACAGTGACTATTTTTTTTAGTAGGTCAAAATATCAAACATAATGAGGTTTTAACAAAATAAAATTTTTACAAAGCAAGTAGAACATCAAAATTGATTAAGGAAAAAGGATTATAACTCAAGGAGAAAATGAAAAAGAAACAGCCACAATTGTTGAAGAAGACTTTACTTGTAACACTGTCTTTTTAAATGCAAGTAAGTAAAAGAAAAAAAAAATTAACAATCTAAGTAATATAATCAATCACATTATTTTAAACATTTCTATATGTCAAATTTAGAAACTATAAAGAGGGGCTAAGTCTTAAATACTATTTATATCATTTGGTGGTTCAGTTATAGGAAATAAAAATCACTCTAGCTATTTTAAGCATAAGACATCTGACACAGATAACTTAGTTCATACAAAATGGTTGGGAAGGTCGGAGAAGTAGGCTATGGGATCATCCCAGGGATGATTCCCAGAATGACATGGCCAAATAGGCTTTTGAGGTTGCAGCTACTTTTGCTGTAATCAGAAAAGTGGATAATCAGGTGAATACCACCTGAACTGTTAAGTTGAAGAATATAGCACCGGAGTTGTGATCCAGGCATCAGGAGACTGTTGCTGATACTTCCACTGCTCTGCCACCCCCTGCCCAGGCAAACGTGCACCTTCCCAATCTTAGGGGATGGGGTGGGATATCTTCACTGTAATCTAATTCACATCTACATCCTGAACTGTCAGTTGACTCTGGAAATGTAATTTTTAGTTTTCCAGCCTCTGTAGTATTCTGTAGTATTCCAAGATTCCTTAGAATTAGACAGAATGGAGGCAGAGTTCCAAATTCACCATGTTTACCACATCCATGAGGCAAACTGAAACTTTTTAAATAATGGGTATATATTTGGATGTAAATAATATATTTTTTAATGTTAAAAAGCTGAATTATGCCAATCATAGTCTCAGACCATGAATTAATAAAACTAGTAATTAATAATACATATATGTGTAAACAAATAAAAACAAAGACTAGAATTAGAAGGTATCCTATGCAATTGTTGGATCAAGTATGAAATTGAGTCTGCAGGGCTCTTATAAAACAATGATATTCAAATATCACATAATAACATTTTCAGAATGAGGCAAAAGGTAGAGTTAAAATTTATAGTATCAAATTATTTCATTCTTAAAATATCTGAATTCCAGATCTTCTCTTCTCCCGGAAACCAGCTATTCCTAAAATTTTGCCTGTAAATTAAGGAGTGAGATAGTTTTTATATATCAAAGTTTCAGTTTTATATATATATATATTTAAGATTTTATTTATTTGACAGAGAGAAACACAGCCAGAGAGGAAACACAAGCACGGGGAGTGAGAGAGCGAGAAGCAGGCTTCCCACCTAGCAGGGAGCTCGATTTGGGACTCAATCCCGGGTCTCCAGGATCATGACCTGAGCTGAAGGCAGTCGTTTAACCAACTGAGCCACCCAGGCACCCCTCAAAGTTTGCTTTAAGAAACTATAATTCTCAGGGTCATCATGGGTAGAGTGGCAATGATATACTCTACACTCTTAGAAAAATTAGAAGTTGGTACAAAAATCTTAAAGGGTAATTTGGCAATGTGTATCAATAGTCCTTAAAATATGAATAAATTTTGATGTAGCATTTCCATTTTGGAAACTTTATCCTAGGAAAGTAATGAGAAGTATACACAAAGAACATATAATAGGTTATCAAATACAGAACTGTTTAGCAAAAATTTCCAGTTTTAGCAATGGTTGGATAAAATGTGGTACAACTTTAATTCAATGTCCTGTAACTATTATAAGGTGTCTGGGAAAATATTTAATGATGGGAAAGTGTTGATTAAGTATTATTTGTTAAAGAAAAGTTTACAAAATAACATGTATAACATGATCTAAATTTCTCTGTCTCTATGTAAATAGAAAATAATACTGGAAAGCTAAATGCAAATGCATTAACAATTTTTATAGTGGTTGTTATATTAGTCTAGATAGGTCATGTTATGATTTGGAAACAAACAATACTAAAATCCCTGTGGCTTAATACACAACAGTTTATTTATTTGTTCTCTCAAGGTCTGCTGAGGGTACAGGCAACTTTCCAGGGCAGCTGTCTTCCATGTGGGAGCTCAGAACCTCAGGCTAATTCAATTATGTGGCATGTCCATAACAAGTTCTTCCATGATTGCTGTGGCAGTGAAGAAAGAGTAGTCTGCACAGTTCTACAGGTACGTTTTCCCTTTGAATTCATATTTCACTCACATACAAGTATAAATGATGAACAGCCGACATGTGTCAACCTGGAATCCAAAACTTCACTCACCCCAAAGTGTTGAGTATTTCAAATCATTCTAGTGCCTAAAAATTAGCTTCCAGTTCATTTCATTCCTTGGAAATAATATGCTGACTAATCTTGAATGTGCCATGTACTCCACCAGAGTCTCAATTACCCTAGATAAAATGAGAAAAAAATATTTACATCAAAGCCTTGATACAAATTCTCAAGTATCTCATCAATAAATAACAGCAAACTGAGATGTCATACCTAACTTATACTTGTCTCTTAGACTTCTTTGGACACATTTTGCTCTTTCCTTTAGATAATGCTCATAAACATTAAATACAATGGACTCTGGAGTGACTTTATGGATGGAAATTACATTGTTTATTTCAAGTGACCTGCCTTTATTTTCCCTACTGGCTGCCATTGTTTTGTATTTGTTGTTCTCTTAAGTTTTCCAGGGATTTTATGCATGTTAACTTTCAAGCAGCTTTGTATTACCCAGCATTGACTTGGAGCAGAATAATATTTTAGTCATGCTCCTCATCTTGTGTATAACCTTGTGTTAGCCCCTCTACATCCTGGATAATGGCTTATTCCGATGTGAAATGAAGCTGATTTTCATCTTAAAGGAGGGAACTTAACTTATATGGTGAAGTTTAAGGACAGAATCATGCCCTTTTGTTTGAATTGGATTAACGATAACTGGGCACCATAGTTAGAAAACCCTTGTAGTTGGTATATAAAAATAACAAACAATAGAAGATATACTGACATTGAGCAACATCCCAAATTACTTTGATCTGCATTAGGAACAGATCTTAGATCTCTGCTTTAGGGTTATTCCATTTTCAGTGTAAGAATGATGTGGTGCAGCAGGGATTTTTAAAATATGCTACACAACTCACTGTTAAACTACTCATGTATATATGCTACATACAAGTGACTTATTCAGAACAAGTCAGATGAGATAAATGATGGAAAAGGGAAGAAAAGACAAAAATTTTGAAAGGAAAATTGTATATAGTATTAGATATATAAGATATATGTGATTTCTTGATTCCTTCTGCATGTGGTTATAATCAAATCCAACTTTTCCTATTTCACATACAAAATGAAGTTGGGAATTGGGCTGGGAAGGGAATTTCAATTGGCTTTGACAGGTTGGAGTAATTTTCAACATGGCTTTGAGATAGTGGTTTTGCTTGGCTAATACATATTTTTCAATTTTGTCAATTGAGACAGAAACCCCAAACATTATAAAAGTGTTTGAATACTGGTTGTTTTTTGCCAGGAAGGCACATTGACTTTGGTGTACAACGTTAAGATCATGAATTTTGCTAAATACAATTGCAAACACATGTTCCATTGCAAAGCAGGCAACGAAAAACAAATTAAAAATAAGCAACACAGAAATGGGTTTCACTAAGAAACACTTAATAACACCAAGGGTATTTTTAAAAATTAATATTGTACAACTATGACAACTACTTTTTACATTGCTAAAATACTACAGAACCATATTGGTTTGCTGTTTCTATTTTTAAATAATTGCATCAAAGATACTGAGTCATGAAAACTAGTTTCCTTTTTTTTTTTTTTTTTAAGATTTTATTTATTTATTTGACAGAGAGAAACACAGCCGGAAAGGGAACACAAGCAAGGGGAGTAAGAGGGAGAAGCAGACTTCCTGCCAGGCAGGGAGCCCGATGCAGAGCTTGATCCTGGGACTCCGGGATCATGACCTGAGCACAAGGCAGATGCTTAACGACTTAGCCAACTAGGCACCCCTTGAAAACTAGTCTCTTAAAAATTCAACCCTTCCTTTATTAGTGAGGGCATTTTAAATACATAAGAAACTAATTTCTGGACAATTAAAATTTAATATAATTATTCATAATGGTCTTTTCTGAAATTTACTTTTGGTCAGATCAGAATAGTATGGATTTTGGTTAAGACTCACAGGAAAAAAAGCATAATTACAATGTGATCTCTAAAATAATGCATAAATAGAATAATTCTGAATGGCAAAACAGGTGGGATTTTAAAATTTCATAAGTGGAGTTATATTTTATTCTCTATCCATCATTTCATCACATTACTTTTTTCTTTGAAATAGTGCAAATATGTCCCATCATTCTAAAATATGAAATCGTGATTTCTGGAATTCTTATTTAAGACTCTGTGGGCAACATGATTCTTCCTAACTCCTAATTTAGAATTTCAAATGTTCTAACTTTCTAATCTTTCAATTTGCTCAGATAATTTTCTACCAATACTGCAATAGTACCTTCCCAAAATGATTCTTGTGAGACCAACTGATGGTTAAACTCCAAACTCCCAGGATTTACCATTACCCCTTTCCTCAACCAATAAATAATAGAAAGAATTTAGTTTATTTTTTCCTTCATCCACTCAATTAAGTCTGTCTTTGAGGTGCATATACTTGTTTATGCTTCTCTTACATTTGTCTTGGTAACATAGTCTGTCTTAAATCATAATTTCCTATAGGACAAGGACATGCCTATTTAATTTGCTTTTAACACAACTAACCCAATGCAATGGAAATATGTGAACTTAACACATGAATCTTGATGATGATGGTGATTATAATAATTTATGTTGTTTCTCTTTTGCTTCTCTGTGGCACTTATTAGTAATTCACTCTTGCTGATGGTTAAATTTTGTGTATTTTTTGTGTACATTTTCATATTTCTTTAAGCAAAAAATTACATAAAGAAATAATGCATAAAATTTAACTGCAATATTCTTTTAACTTTATCCTGCTCCTCTGGCTCTTTTCCATTTATCTGGCAGAATTATATATGAGGCCAAATCTTTGAATTCTTTACAATTTTCTCTTTGGATTTACAGCAAAAGTCTGTTGATTATTCCATATCAGTCACTATTAATATAAGGGAAACATTAAAGAAATGGGAAAGGGGCAGTTAAAAGAAATATGCTGCAGAGCAATGCATGGTATTTCTCTTCCCACATTCTAATGTAATCCATCATGGCCAAAACTTTACCAATCTGCTGTGTTCCCAGAGAATTATGAGCATTTTTCTTTTCTGAGATTTTTCTCTTTTTGCGCACTTAAGAAACTACAAACTATCCTCTTTTTTTGTCAAAGAGAAGACAAACTATACTTGAAAAAGTAACTTAGAGTCACATTCAATAATAACAATAGACACTTGATAACATCAAGCCTTCCATTGGAAAATCATGCCAATACTGTTTATTAGTTGGCATCTGTACGATCTCCTATGTTGTTTCATGTGGCTATCCCTAACAAGATTTGAATTTTTAAAAGCTAGTATCATTTACATACATCTTTTATATATCTATGTCAGTACCGTGTATAGTTCTGGAATATAGTGGATTCCAATAATAAATACTAAAAATTACATTTTATTTGTTTGTTTGTTTGTTTAAGAGAGAGAGAGAGAGAGAGAGAGAGAGAGAGAGAGAGAGAGAGAGAGCAAGAAAGCAAACACAAGCAGGGGAAGCGGGAAAAGGAGAAGCAGGCTTCTTGCTGAGCAGGGAGCCCAATGTGGTGTTCAATCCCGGGACCCTGGGATCATGACCTGAGCTGAAGGCAGACACTTAATGACTGAGCCACCCAGGCACCAAAAATTACATCTTAAATAGAGTTATTATTATTAGTTAGTATGGTATCCTTATACGTTAGCTTATGGAGTTAACCCCAGGTCTCAAACAAAGGTTTAAATTATAAATTCCTAGAGAGAAAATCCCTTAGGTCATGGCCTTTACTTGCATATTTCCTACATCAGTAATAGATCTCAGGGAATTTGTTTTTATCTTTCCCTACCTCAATGTCGTTTTATGTATTCTTTCATTATTGAAATACTGTAGTAGCTCAACTCTGCATAGACCTGTGGCATAATATCCTCTCTTATGTGAAACAACGGAGGCAAGTATGTTAAAGAGCTTTTAGCAGGTGAAGCAGGTATGGCAAAATTCATGCATTTAATTCATTGAAGAACACTACCAACGTTCACTCAGATTTTGTTTATTCATTGTTTGTACAATATAAAATTATATCTACCATAAATACAAACTAAGGGAAGTATACATGCTATGAAAACAAATGAGGCCTGTCAGCTTTGTATCAAAAGAAGATAATAAAAACAAATCTATATAAAACAGGTATAATTCAAAGAGCAGTGTGGTCTTTGTTCATTTTGTATCGGTATAAACAGCCTGTAACTTTTAATAGTTCCCCAGGTAGCACTGTGCTACATCATAGCTAAATAATTAAAATTTTAATACTGGCTTTTAATCTGCAATAGTAAGTTAAATAATTATAATTTATCTTTCTTTTTTTTTAAGATTTTATTTATATATTTGACAGAGAGAAACACAGCGAGAGAGGGAACACAAGCAGAGGGACTGAGAGAGGGAGAAGCAGGCTTCCTGCGGAGCAGGGAGCCTGATGCGGGGCTCGATCCCGGGTCTCCCAGATCATGACCTGAGCTGAAAGCAGTCGCTTAACCAACTGAGCCACCTAGGCGCCCCTATAATTTATATTTCTATAGTGATGTTTGGGTTACTTTTCCAGACACACTGGACCATCTTTGAGGTCAAAGAGTTCATGAAATTTGACACAAAAATACGTACTTAAAACAAATACAAGTGATACCAAAAACAACTGAAGAAATCTAAGTGTTCTCCAATGATAGAGATTTATTGAAAGATGATCCATCAATCCAACAGACTGTTATATAGTCATTTAAATGATAATTGTGAGAACCGTAAAAAGTATATAGTAATGTTAATGCTGTTAAGTAAAAAAGTGATCATGGCATTTACACAGACATCTGATAGTGTTAACAATATATATTTTTAAAAGACTTATTTATTAGAGAGAGAGAAGAGAGAGCAGGATCCAGGGCGAGGGAAAAGGAGAAGATCCTAGCAGACTTCCCACTGGTGACAGGCCTGACACAGGGCTTGATCCTAAGGCCCTGAGATAATGACCGGAGCCAAAATCAAGAGTCGGATGCTCAGCTGACTGAGCCACCCAGGCACCACTATCAATACTTTTAAAAATGTATTTGTCAGGGTGCCTGGGTGGCTCAGTGGTTAAGCTTCTGCCTTTGGTTCAGGTCGTGATCCTGGAGTCCCAGGATCAAGCCCCACATCAGGCTCTCTGCTCAGCAGGGGCCTTGCTTCTCACTCTCTCACTCCCCCTTCTTGTGTTTCCTCTCTGGCTTTGTTTCTCTCTGTCAGACGAATAAATAAACTCTAAAAAAAATATTTGTCAATAAAGATTGGGATGACACAACAGAAATGGAAAGGCAATGGCAGATCAGAGATGCCAGAGCCAGGTACACAGACTCAGAGCCAGGTTTCCTGAGTTTGGTTCTCAGATTTGCCACTTTTTATTTGTCTTGAGCAAATTATGAAACCCATGTGCCTCAGTTTGCTTATCTGATGTACAAGGATAGATTCTCTTGTCCATATGGTTGTTATAAGAATTAAACTGACAAAGTGTGTACGTTATATGTGTTGATAAATCTAAAAAAGAGTCATATTTATTGGTGAGATTAAGGAGAATTTTGTGTTTTTTCTAGGTAAAGTGAATTTTAGATTGCATCGTATGAGATAATTTTATTCTATTCTATTGTCAAGGGATTGTATCAATGATTTGGAAAGAATAATGAGTAAAATGAAATTCTTTTGGATTCTGAAAAAAAGTACAACTCAGCTATCTGGAAAACTCAACAAACAGATAATTGTCTAAAACATCTGGATAGTCAAGACTTTACTATTCTTTAATTACTTCACTCTTGTTTACAAATTTCCACCATGTTGTTCTCTAAATTTATTGTTAGTTATGTCATGTGTGTTTGGCCTTCACAGCCAAGTTGTATGTTTTTGTTTGTATTCACTAATAATACTTAATATAATTTTCTTTTTACAAAAATAGTGGTAAATAACTTTTATTGGACTTAGATTTTTTTTTTCCACAGAAAGATATTTTTATAGATCAAAATTTGGCTTTCCCATTGTGTGTCCATGTGCTTCTCTGGTGACTATTTTGCTTCAAGTCCTAGTCTTCCTTTTGAGGCCTTTCTTTAGTGTCTCTCAGAAGGGACTTTCTGGGGATCCAGAAATTCTTAACAGTTCAGGTACAGGATTCCATTATGATTAGTGCAGTCTATGGAAGACAGAAGCTCCTCTTCTGCCAGTATAGTTGCCAGGAAATTCCAGATTAATGATATCTCTGCATTATACCTAAATTAGTCCCATAACTAACTTCAGTTATCTCCACCATCAGCATCACCAATGTACCATAATGTTGGCTTCTACTGAGTGCTTAAGATACTTTCAATCTATTTCAGGTAAAAGGTGTTGGCAACAGGAATGGATGAATCCAGGCTAAGGACACATTTCTGGGGATGGCGACATCCTCTGTTTGGCTGTTTTCATTTAGGATATCTGTCTCTTTCCAGTGTGCCTATGGAAAAACAGTCTCATGATTATTCCCGGGAGGGAATGACTCTCTCCTTAGCAAGCTTCAGGTGGGTAGAATAGAACCAGCTTTCCTCTGCTTGCCTTTTTTGGGGGTTAAATTCCCCCATTATAAGTGGTATCACCTTGGCAGTGGCAGAAAGGCACATGGGAAGCTGGAACAGTGGTTTTAGGCCCATAGCTTCACATACAGCTCCATGTAGTTCAGCCTAACTCATCAGCTAATTTAGAGTTCCATGTTGATACTTGGGATCAAAGACACCAGGTGATCATAAGTCATATTTTACTTTTTACTTTTTTAAGATTTCATTTATTTGAGAGAGAGAGAGCAGTTGAGAGAACGAGTGGGAGGAGAGGCAGAGGGAAAAACAGACTCCGACATTAGGACTCAATCCCACTGCCCTGGGATCATGACTTGAGCCAAAGGCAGACACTCAACCAACTTATCCACCCAGTTGCCCCAGAAGGTCATTTTTTAAACTGATGTTCTTGTATTTGTATTTCACTTGGACTTGACTGTTTCCAGAAAATATTAAGGATTTTAGGGTCTACTTCTCAACCTTCAAACCTTTTAGCCTAAGGGAAACATTTTTCAGGTTCACAATATATATATCCTATATATTGCTGATATAGCAGTGAAAACAGATTCTAAGTCCTACTTGACTTTGGATGACAGGAGATGCATTGTAATTATCTGGATCTGAGAAAACTGGCCAACACCTGATTTCTATAATTGAGCATGATATTTCTTATAATTGCCTAGAAACGTCTTTGAAAGACTAATGATATAGATTATGCAGATCAAGTTCAATAGCACTGCCATTATATCTTAGATAATAATGGGATATTTAAACACATCTTTTATCCTTTTTAAAAAAGATTTTATTTATTTATTCAAAAGAGAGAGAGCATAAATGGGTGCAGAGGGGCAGTGGGAGAGAGAGAGAGAAGCAGATCCTGATTGAGCCAGATGTGGGGCTTGATCCAAGACCCTGAGAACATGACCTGAGCTGAGGGCAGATGCCTAACTCACTGAGCCACCCAGGTGCCCCTCTTTTATCTTTTTTGTTTATTTGTTTACATATATACATATTCCATTCCACAGTGCATGTGCTTACTTCAAGCCATCAGACTTCCACGAGCTTGAGGTGAGGACTTTCCCATAAAGTTGTGGTCAATGCTAAAATCAGAGAAGTGGGATAAGTTAAATTTTGAGTGATGAGTCAGTATGCCATTGGCCAATGAAGTGATTCTGAATGGGTAACCAAAAATAAAGCAAAATCTAGAAATAAGATTTGAAAGAATAAGAGCATCAGGTTGAATTCCAAAAGACTAGGATATTTGCTGGAGACTGAAATTTTTAGTGGTTAGAGTTTAATGCTTGCTGAAATATGGTAGGCAAGTAAGTAAGTCTTCCATGTTTATAAGGCCACGGGAAGATGGGACATCATGATTCTTTAATTCTAGACAGATTCTTCCAATTTCATGGATATTTGTGTGTGTGTGTGTGTGTGTGTGTGTGTGTGTGTGTGTGTGGTGTCTGGATGTGTGTATGTGTGTTAATGGAGTTTTAGTGCATACTATAAAAGTCTCCTTTATGGCAAACAGTATACACTTGATATTTGCATTAATATTTTATTAATTGATGTTACTTAAGTCGCATTTAGTAAATTCATTTTTTGTTATATTTAATGATATTTTGCAATTTCCAAAAGTACTTACTCCTGAGATAAAGTTCACTGGAAAATAATCCTGACAAAGTCAGGAAAAAGAACTTAGAAACTTTGTCCCAAATCTATGGATATTCACCTATAGTAGATATTTTATTATATTGAAATTATTCTACCTAAAACGGACTTATTTTAATAATATAGACTTATTAATCTCTTTCTTTATAGCAAGAGAATAAACCATAGATTAGTATGAGTCTTAAGAAATGGCTGTCTGAATATTGTATCTTCTCAACTAAAAAACGAAGTACACTTTCTTATATTTTCCATCTCTTTGTTGAAATTCTCATTGTATTCATTCATTCTTCTTCCCACTTTGGTGAGTATCATTATGACCATTATACTGAACCCTTTATCAAGTAAATTACTCATCTCCATTTCATAAAGTTTCTTTCTGAGGTTGTATTTTGTTCTTTCATTTGTAATGTATTCCTCTGTTTCTTTATTTTGCTTGACTCTCTGTGTTGATTTGCATATAGTAAATAAAACAACCACCTTTCTGGGTCTTGAAGGTGTGGTCCCTTGTGGGAGATGAATCTTGTCTCTCTTCCCTGCCCCAGGCTTTTGTCATCTCTCAAATCTTTATGCTTGTCCAGGCAGCCCCTTGTATTTTAATAGCTCCCTGTGGTTAAAGGTATGTCAAGACCTGTCAGTGTCCCTAAAGGGAAGATCTTTGCACCTAGATGCAGATTGTTTGGGAAACTCATCTTCAGGCAGCAGTTTTAAGAGTGTGTGAATATATATAGCCAAGTGGGACTGCAAGTATAAGCCGTGCTTACCAGACAATCTGAGCGTCCCCTAGGTGGCAGTCACAAAAAAGAGGCTCCAGATGAGTGTATTAGTTCTCTGGGAGATATCTGGAAGCTGGAGCAAAGGAGAGGGAGGGCTTGAAGATGGCATCTACAATCCTTGGGAGCAGTTTTGTAGTCCACTAGATGTGGCCAAACCTGAAGCCTGTCCCCCAGGACAAATCTCCAGAGTTCTCCTTCATAGAAAGATTGGAAAGTATGCCTCAGTCGGCCATCTACACAGTGCTGTGGGGACTGCAACCTGCCAAGAACCAAATCTTCAATGGCCCCAGTGTTGTGGGATCCAGGAATGTAAGCTGCCTTGGCCACTAGAACCAGATGATCAAGGAATATTTTCTAGGTGACAGCTGCAAAAACTGGGGTACCCGATATAAAAATCAGGGTACCAGCTATGTGTAAAGTATTCTTGCAAAAGACACTGGTGCCCTGGGGTGAGGCAGAGGGAAAGTGTGAAGATAGTATCTATCTTCTGAGAGCTCGGGAAAGGATTACAGTCAGCCTCCAGATGTGAGCTTAATTAGGTTACCTGCTCCTTAGGTTTCAGCCATGATGATTAGCTAAAGGCCTATTCACAGAAAATTCAAGCTCCTGGGTCTGTTTTACCCCCTTGCTGTTCCTGAATGGGGGTGGATGTTGCTGTTTAAGAATTCTTTCTCTATTGATTACAGTCCCATGGAGTACACAGTCATATACTTCACTGACCACCAAAGCCAGGCAATGTAGAGGTGTCCCCTGGAAGCAGCCACAAAAATCGGGATACCAGTTTGAGATATGAGTTCCTTTCTGGATGACCATGATTATTAGAGACCCATGGGATCAGGAATGCAAGGTCTTCAGTCCTCCACAGCCAGACAGTCAAGAGGCATCCCTTGGGCAGCAGCTGCAAATATTGAGCACTAGAAATATGTAAAAACTCTTCTGGGAGATATTGGTGCTCTGGAGCACAGCAAAAGGAGATCAAGAAGATAACATCGCCCATCTCCATCCCCAGAAAGTGTTCTAGTGATTCTTAGATGTGTGTGTTAAATTAGATGCCTGCCCAATTCTTTAGTATAAGGATGTGAGCCTCCTTCATTTTAAATCCGGGTACAGTTGGCTGCTCCTGAGGTAGGCCATGAAACAGGTAGTCTGAGTGCATGGACCTTTTACGAGCTGTATCCCAGATCACTATAATCTTATGGGTCTCAGGACATGAGTCCCCATTGGTTTTCAAAGTAAGATGTCTTGGTCATCTCTCAGGGATAAGTCCTAAAAGTTGAGGTGCCCAGTGTGGGGTTTGAGCCCTCTTCCCCTCAGATAGAAGTTCTGGGTTTTGAGTTTTTTACCAGTGTGGGTCACCATACCAGAGGTGGGGTTTATGGCAAGATTGTTTCCCATCCTCTCCTACCTACTTTGATATGGTTTTCTTTTCATGCACCTAATGTGTGATCATTACTCAGTAAGTCTCTAGGCTTTCTTTCTAAGAGGAAAATATTCCATATATAGCTGTAAACTCAGTGTGTCCTGTGGGAGAAGATGAGTTCAGGAACTTCCTACGTCATCAGTTTGAACCAGAAGCAAATAGAAGGCACAGAGGTGAATACAGTAATAGAACCAAAAAATACACTAGAGAGGTTCAATAACGGATTAAATTAAACAAGAGAAAGGATAGTCAACTCAAAGACAGTGGAACTCACCATTCAAAGAAAGAAAAAGAAAAGAATGGCGAAAAAATGAAGACAGCTTAAGGAATTTATGGGACAACATCAAACTAACTAGTATTTGCTTTATTGGGGTCCTAGAAGAAGAGCGAGAAAGGGGAAGAAATCTTGTCTGAGGCAATAATGGCTGAAAACTTCCTTAGCCTGGGGGAAGAAATAGACATCCAGATCCAAGAGGTCCAGAGAGTTCAACAAAAAAATTAATCCATAGAGACCCACACCAAGGGACAATATAATTAAAATGTCTAAAGATAACAAGAGAGGGACGCCTGGGTGGCTCAGTTGGTTAAGCGACTGCCTTCGGCTCAGGTCATGATCCCGGAGACCCGGGATCGAGTCCCACATCGGGCTCCCTGCTCGGCGGGAAGCCTGCTTCTCCCTCTCTCACTCCCCCTGCTTGTGTTCCCTCTCTCGCTGTGTTTCTCGCTGTCAAATAAATAAAATCTTTAAAAAAA
>PITA01007846.1:0-23679 GCA_004023965.1 Spilogale gracilis | reverse complement strand
ATCATTCAGAATTGAAGGAGAGAAAAACAGTTTTCCTAGCAAACAAAGCCAAAGGAGCTCATCATTACCAAACCAGTCTTATAAGAAATATTAAAGGAATTTCTTTAAGCTGAAAATTTGGAGTGCTGTTAGTAACAAGAAAACATGTGACAGAATAAATTTCACTGGAAAAATAAATATAGTAGGGGTAGTGGATTAATCATTTACAAAGCTAGTATGAAGATTAAAAGCCAAAAGCAGTAAAAGTCACTATGATTATAATAATTAAGGGATACACAAGATAAAAAGTTGTAAAATATAACATTAGAAACATAAAATGTGGGTGAGGGGCACAGAAAAATGTTGAGCTTTAGAATGGGATCAAACTTATCAACTTAAAGTTATAGACACAAGTTGTTATAAGGAAGCCTCATGGTAACCACAAAGCAAAAACCTATAAAAATATGCAAAAGACAAGGAGAAAGGAATATAAGTATATGACCAAAGAAAGTCATCAAACCTCAAGAGAGTAAAAGAAGAGGAAAGAAGCAGAGAGGAACTACAAAACACCAGAAAACAATTAACAAAAAGTCACTAAGGAGCTATCTTCCGATAACTGCTCTGAGTATGAATGGAGTAAATCTCCAGTCAAAGATATAGAGTGCTTTAACTGATAAAAAGCAAGCAAGCAAACAAACAGCACTTATCTATATGTTACCTATAAGAGATTCACTTTTGATGTATGGTCACACAGTGACTGAATCTGAAGGAATGGAAAGAGTCCATAAAAATAGAAATGAAAAGAAAGCTGGAGTAGCTATACTTAATATCAGATGAACTGACTTTAAAGCAAAGACTGTAATAAGAGACAAAGAAGGGAATTACATAATGATAAAGGAATCAATCCAACAAGAATATATGACATTTGTAAATATTTAGGTATCCAACATGGCAGCACCAAAATACGTAAAGCACATGTTAACATACCTAAAGAGAGAAATTGATGATAATGCAATAATAATAGGAACATGTAGTACCCCACTTATATCAAAGGGTAGATCATCCAGACAGAAAATCAAAGCAGGAACAATGGCCTAAACAACACGTTGATCCAGGTGGACTTAATAGATACATACAGAACATCCCATCCAAAAGTAGCAAAATACATATTCTTTTCAAGTACACATAGAATATTTCTAAGATTACATGTTAAGCCACAAACAAGTCTTAATAAACTGAAGTAAATGAAATCATATCAAGCATCTTTTATGAATGATACAATACTAGAATTTAACTACAGAAAGAAAACTGGAAAATTCACAAATATGTAAATATTAAACACAATGCTACTGAACAACCAATGGGTCAAATAAAAAATAAGAATAGACATTTAAAAATACCTGGAGACAAGCAAAAATGGCAATGTCACATATGAAAATTTATGGGATGCGGCAGAGGCATGTTGAAGAGGAAACCTAGTTATAAATGCCTATCTCAAGCAACAAGAAAAATCTCCAACAAACAGCCTAACTTTACACTTCAAGGAAGTAGAAAGAGGACAAAGCCCACAGTTAGTAGAAGTAAAGAAATAATGATTGGAGGAGAAATAAACGAAATAGAAATTAAAAAAAAACATCAAGAAGATCAATGAAATGAAAAGCTGGTTCTTTGAAAATGGAAACAAAATTGACAAGTTTTTACTTAGGCTCATCAGGAAAAAAAGAGAGTGCTCAAATAAATAAAAAATGAAAGAGGAGGGTGCCTGGGTGGCTCAGTCCTTAAGCGTCTGCCTTTGGATCAGGTCATAATCCCAGAGTGCTGGGATTGAGACCTGCATCAGGCTCTCTGCTCAGCAAGAAGCCTGCTTCTCCCTCTCCATCTCATGCTTGTATCCCTCTCTTGCTGTCTTCCTCTCTCTGTCAAATATATAAATAAAACCTTTAAAAAAATATGAAAGAGGAAAAGTTACAACTGATATCAAAGAAATACAAAGGATCAAAAGAAACTACTATAAACAATTATATGCCACCGAATTGGACAACCTAGAAGAAATGGATAAATTCCTAGAAACATACAGCTTATCAAGACTGTATCATGATGAAAAGAAATATGAACTGACCGATTACTAGCAAAGAGATTGAATTAGTGATCAAAAACCTCCCAACAAACAAGAGTCTAGGACCAGACTGCTTTACTAGAAAATTCTATCAAACATTCAAAGATAAATTAATAGCAATACTCATTAAACTCTTCCAAAAAAGAGAAGAGGAGGGAATTCTTCCACACTTGTTTTATGAGGCTGGCATTACCCTGATACCAAAGCCAGACAAGGATGCCACAAGAAAAGAACATTGCAGGCCACTATCCCTAATGAACATAGATAAAAAAAAATCCTGAGCAAAATAATAGCAAACCAAATTCAACAAAACATTAAAAAGATCATACACCATGGTCAAGTGAGCCACCCAGGCATCCTCCTCTTTCATTTTTTATTTATTTGAGCCCTCTCTTTTTTTTCTTGATGAGCCTAGGTAAAAGTTTGTCAATTTTGTTTCCATTTTCAAAAATAAAGATAAAGAATCTGAGATATATATATATGTGTGTGTGTGTGTGTGTGTGTGTGTGTGTGTGTGTGTAGGTGTGTTTAATAACCACATGTTGGAATATTACTCAGCCATAAAAATGAGTAATTTCTTGTCATTTGCAACAACATGGATGGATATTGAGGGCACTGTGCTAAGTAAAATAACTCAGAGAAAGACAAATATAATGTGGTATCTTTTATATGTGGAATCTAAAAAATAATAAAAATAAAAATAAATAAGAAAATAAAAATAAATTAAAAAAAATAAATTTAAAAATTTATTCCAAGAATTCAAGGAAGGGTCAACATTCACAGATCAGTTGACATAATATACTAATTAACATAATGAAGGCTATCTCTATATCTAAGGAGATACAGAAAACGTATTTGACAGAATTTATCTATTAATGATAAGGACTCTCAACAAAGTGGGTATAAAGGGAATATAACAAAGGCCATATGATAAGCCCACAGCTAACATTATACTTAATGATGAGAAGCTGAAAGACTTTCTTCTATGATCATGACCAAGACAAGGTACCCACTATTGGTGCTTTTATTCAATATAATAGATCAATTAGGCAAACTAAATGGTTAAGTGAAAATAAAAATAAAAGGTATCAAAAATAATAAAAGAAGAAGTAAAACTGAGTATTTGCAGATGATATGATATTATATACAAAAAACCCTAAAGATGCCACCAAAAAACTATTAAACTGATAAATTCAGTGAAGTTGTATGATACAAAATCAATATAAAAATTTTTGCTTTGTTTCTGTACACTATCAGAAAAAGATAATAAGAAAGTATCCACTTACACCTGCATCAAAAAGAATAGAATACCTAAGAATAAATTTAGTCAAGGAGCTGAAAATCTTGCATTTTGAAATCTAGAAAGCATTAATGAAATCAATTAAAGAATACACAAATAAATGGAAAGACATTCCATGCTGAAGGATTGAAAGAATCAATAAAATGCCCATACTACCCAAAGATATCTGTAGAGTCAATGCAATCCTTATCAAATTTTTTTCCACAGAGCTAGAACAAGGAATTCTAAAATTTGCATGGAACCGCTAAAAACCCTGAATAGTCAGAGCAATCCTGAGAAAGGATGATAAAGTTGGAGACAGGCTTCCTGATTTCAAACTTCATTACAGAGAAGTGGTAGTAAAACAGTACTGGTATAAAAATAAGCACTTAGGCCAATGGAACAGAAATAAATTCATGAATATATATATGATCAATTTATTTATGGCAAAGGAGCCAATAATACATAATGGGGAAAGAATAGTCTTTTCAATAAATGGTTCTGGGAAAACTGCATGGCCACATTCAAAACAATGAAATGCAAGCATTATCTTAAATCATATATAAGAATAAACTCGAAACAGATTAAAGACTTAAATATGAGACCTGAAGCCATAGAACTCCTACAAGAAAACATAGGGAGTAAGCTCCTTCTCACTGGTCTTGGTGATGATTTTTCTTTGAATCTGACACTTCAATTCAAAAGAATTGAAACAAAAAGCAAAAATAAGTGGGACTGCATCATACTAAAATGCTTCTGCACAGAAAAGGAAACCATAACAAAGTGAACAGGTAACTTACCAGTAGGAATATTTGCAAATCATATATCTGATAAGTGGCTAATATCCAAAATACATAAAGATCACATACAACTCAGTAGCAAGAAAACAATCTGATTGAATACCAGACATTTTTCCAAAGAAGACATACAGATGACCAAAAATACATGAAAATATTTTCAACATGATTAATTATCAGGGAGATGCAAATCAAAACAACACTAAGCTATCACTTTCTCACCTGTTAAAATGGCTATTATCAAAAAGATAAGAAATAACAAGTGTTGGCAAGGATGTGGAGAAAGGGAATTCTTGTCCTCTGTGGAGATGTAAATTGGTGAAACCACTATGGAAAATAGTGTGGAGGTTTTTGAAAAAAACAAAAGTAAAGATACCATATGATTTAGCAATTTCATTTTTGGGTATGTGAAGAAAATGAAAACACTAACTCAAAAAGGATACATGAAACCCCATGTTCATTGCAGCATTATTTACAAAGGCAAGATATGGAAACACCTAAATGTCCATTAGTAGATGAGTAGATAAAGAATCTGAGATATATATATATATAATATATATATTATATATATATAATATGTATGTGTGTGTGTTTAATAACCACATGTTGGAATATTACTCAGACATAAAAATGAATGTTTGCAACAACATGGATGGATATTGAGGGCACTGTGCTAAGTAAAATAACTCAGAGAAAGACAAATATAATGTGATATCTTTTATATGTGGATTCTAAAAAATAATAAAAATAAAAGACAGAATACCAAGCTCACAGATGCAGTGAATAGATTGGTGGTTTCCAGAGGCATGGAGTGGAGGTTGGGGGAAATGGGTTCAGGGAGTCAAATACTAAAACAAAAAGAAAAAAAAAAAGAAAGAAAAAAAAATAGGCCAATGCTGTAGATATTTGGTAAATGTTGTTCAGCTGCATTAAGTCTATGTATGTTTTATAGTAACTACTAAAGAGGAAAAGATTTTCTTATCTACTTTGTGCTACATTAGATATATCAAGATATACACAGGAAATTTATAAATTCCTGATTCTGATAACACCTTTAGAAAGGGGAAAATATCAAAACATCTTAACACTGACATGAATCATATATTTCCATCCTTGATTATAGAAAAAGTTACCAAAGACTTCAACAAAGTTTTTTAGAAAGTTACTTCTTTCTCTGTTAACTGAAATTTCATGCATCAAGCAGGCATATTACCATCATTTTCAGTACATTTTCAAGATCAAGCACCGAATATATGGGCAGTGTTCTAATTTAGAAATAGAAATAGAGAAGACTTTTAAGAATGTAGTAATTCAGCTTTATGGAAAACAGTAAAATGACTCAATAAAACCATCTGCTCACTAAAAAAAATAAAATAAAATAAGAAAGAAAGAAAGAAAAAAAAAGTGTGTGCCACACTTATGTGCCCCTGCTGTGTGAGTGGCCTAGCATGGTATGGGGCCTGCTTAAAATCACCACCAACAGCTGGTTACCATTCAGTTGCTATTGTTGGTGCCCAGTTATTTTCAGTGTGGCTTGGCACTGGCAGTGGCAAACATCTGTTAAGTGATGGCTCAATTTGTGGGTCCAGGTCTTTAGGATTTAAATGCCTCTGAATTTAAGGGTAATCTAGGCTTATGTGGGAGCTTCTTCAAAGTTGACCTGAACTTGCAAAAGGTTCCAAGTTGTCATTGTTTCCTGATTTTTTACAAAGCTTGGACCTTCCTTATGGGATGGTTGCTGCCTCTCCAGGCTCCTCCCATCCTGGTAGGATTTGGCTGCCTCTTCTAAGTAGCAAAAGGATGGTATTGTTAATAGCTTGGAGCAAGTAGATAACTGCTTTCAATAGTTTCTAGATTTCTGCCAGTGGGGTATCTTTGGTGAGAATTATATTTGCATACATATGTGTGCATTTGGAGCTGTGACTCACAGACATTTGCTGTGCATTTAGCTCATGCTTTTACCAGGAATCAGCTAGACATTGGAAGTTGGCCTTGGAATTTGTTATATCTACTGCCAGGTCACAAGGTTGTGTTTGAAAGTTCAGGAGGTAAAAGGCCCAAATGGTAATGAAAGCAAGAAAAATATCATCTACTCTGGTTGAGGAACTGGTCAAGCTCAAGTAATTATAGCTTCTTTTTTGTTCATATTTATTTTTTTCCCTTTTTAAAGTTCCTAGAAGTTAGAGAGTGCTCAACTATATCTCACTGTCCCCCCCTCCCCTCCACTACCTTAAGACAAAAAAGTCATTTATTTTAGAAACCCAGTGGTCTTGAGAATGATTTCAATGTATGTTTGAGTTAATTTTAGAGTAGGAAGAGTATATGAAATGCAATATTTACATTTTGCTAATTATCTTCTCTTGTTAGAAAGCTGCTATTTTGCAGAAAGAAAAATATGTTAAAAATGTATGTATTTTAACTATAAAAATCAATTGTCATAAATTGTATATATAGCAAATCACATGGGAAGTCTTTATTTCCTAATTTAAAAAAGCTGCCTCAAAGAAATGTTTCAGCATACAGAGGCACATGGGCCACTTGGCAGACAGCCTAATTGAAACCAAGGGCCCAGGAGAAGAGCTGAACTCTGCATCTGCCGTCCAGAGCTGGCTACACTACACTTTGAACCAGTGCTGATGGCTTTGTACACAAAGATCAAAATGAGTTTGTTTTATTCAGCTGGGTTGTGGAGGTGCACGTATTTTGGCTTCTGGATGCAATAAAGCATTGAGCTCTCAGATAAACAAACTATAAATCTAATCAAGCCTGGGCACAATGATAAGTAGATTGCTTGAAAAGGAGAGGTGGGGTTGTGGGGGTGGTGGTGGGATGGGATAAGGGGATGAGAGAGAATGAGACAGGGAGCAAGAGAAACTCAAAAGATAAAATGGTCCAATCCCATTTTCTGCGCTAGAGTACTAAACATGAATCTTGGTATGTTGCCAGTTTTAACAACTATTTCCTCTCTGTCTCTCCACCTCCTTTTTTTTTTTTTCTTGTCATGTTGCAGTGAGATTTCAGATACATTCTCTATTATAGAACTGTCTTGGGAGCTACATCAGATTCCTTGAATGGAAGCAGGTGAATTATTATAAAATGTTTCTTCTTAAGTTGGAGTTTGAGGACTTTGAAATATTTTCCTATCTGCTTCTCAAAGCAATATGGGCAAATAGTACGTAGTTAGTGTGTTCCTTATGTGCTGTGGGTAGTCATCAGTACTATTATCATATACCTTTATTCGTCCCCAGTTATGCGCTTGGAAGTAAAACAAAAGAACGATGAATATTTCTTCTTAAACATGTTTAGATGCACCCACTCCTAAGCATACTTGAATTCATTTCAGCTGTGATAAAGAAATGGAAAGGTGTCATTGATTTATTCATGTGCCTTGGATGCTTTGGCCCACCGTACAACTTCAAAAATTGTTGGAATCAATCCATTTCCTTACTTTACTAAGTACAGGCCAGATAAATCTCCAGATATGATAAAATATGTGTCCATTAGGAATGACTAAATTCCAAAACTAGATTTCACCTGAAATCTGAATGATGAAGATTTCATTTTAAAGTGAATTCCATAGGTTGACAGGTTTAAAAACTGCCCAAAAAATAAATAACAGTGATTTAAAAATTTCCTCTGGTAATACAGGAATACTGGCTGTGCAATAAAGAATAAATTTCTAGAAAGTGGACACCTATAATCTAAAGCACTAAGTAGATATTTATAGCATAGTTAATTGATTTTCTTAAAAAATCTTTTTTATTAAGATATATAATATTAAGATATATAATTCCCTTACCATAAAATTATCTTTCAAGTGTATAAGTTAAGTAGTTTTTAGTATATTCACAAAGTTGTGCATCCGTCATTTCTTTCTAATCCTAGAATATTTTTTTTTTTAGATTTTATTTCTAAGTAATCTCTACACCCAAAGAAGGACTCAAACATGCAATCTTGAGATCAAGACTTGCATGCTATACCAACTGAGCCAACTAGGTGCCCCCAATTCCAGAACATTTTCACCACCTTAAAAAGAAACATTGTACTCATTGGAAGTATGTTGTGGAATTTATTGATAGAAATTTCAGGGAACTTTCAGGGTACTTTCTAACTTTCAATTTGAATAAAGTTTCATTTACAGTTCTGAAAAGTTAATTTTAATTTTTTTTGCATCACTAATTTCCAAGATATTAAGATTTTTTTACTGTAGATAACCAAAATATTTCAAATATGTAGTGAAATGTAGCAGAGTTTAGAGAGTTCAGTACTAAAATAAGTCCCTTAGCATCTCAAAGTTTTCATCTTATTGCATATGAGCCAAGTAGGCTAATGAATTGAACTGGGTACTACATTGTCCAGAGTATTATGCTAGGAGTCATGGTTCTTGATCAAAACATGTATAGAAAGTTTAATAATGATTATTAGAGTAATTTTAATAATATGGAAGAATAGGAAAAAGAAAATGATGACAATGAGGGAAAATATTTCTTTGATCATCCTACTTTGTAGGGAATTTGTTCATTATGCTTCTCAGTTAGTAACTCATTTATTCTCAGGACAACTCAAGTGCATAAGTAGCAGGGTGCCTGGGTGGCTCAGCCATTAACCTTCTGCCTTCAGCTCAGGTCATGATCCCAGAGTCCTGGGAATCGTGGCCTGCATCTGGCTCCCTGTTCTATGAGAGGCCTGCTTCTCTCTCTGTCACTCCCCCTGCTTGTGTTCCCTCTCTAGCTGTGTCTCTGTCAAATAAATAAATACATAAATCTTCAAGCACATAAGTAGCATAAAGTAGTATTGAGTGTAACGTGGATTCAGGCAGCAGAAACCAATGCTGTTTGGAAAAAAAGAATGAGTCCATTGGAGATATATCTAGAGGCTCCAGATTCCATGGGAGTACAAATGACCAGGGTTATCAATAAGAAGAAACCAAGGAAACTATAGAAGACTGGGCAGCAGAAATACAGTAGTAGTTACACTGCAGATACAGTCTGAAGCCATTCCACAACCACTCTTATTGCTGTAATGAATATGACTTCCTGCTTTTCTGATATCATTGCACTAATTGTTACGACTCAACAACCAAAAAAAGCATCCTATTTACTGAACTCGTATTTGGTGTCCACTCAGTGGAGAAAAAGGGAGGAATAAGTCTGCTCGGCATCTGTGATAGTTAATTTTATGTATTAACTTGGCCAGGCCACAGTGCCCTGATATGTGGGCAGATGTTATCCTGGATATTTCTATGACTGTGTTTTTGGATGAAATTAACGTTTACATCAGTAAACTTTGAATAAAGCATATTACTCACTGTAATGTGGATGGGCCTCATCCAGTTAATTGAAGGCCTTACTGGAATGAAGACTGAGCTCCTCCCAGCAAGAAGGAATTCTGCTAGGAGACTGCGTTTGAATGTGAACAGAACTTTTCCCTGGTCTTCAGCTTGCTGGTCTACCGTATTAGATTTTTGGACTCACCAGACCACACAATAACATGAGTCAATTCCTTACAGAAAATCTCTTCTCTCTTACACACACACATTTGTACACACATACACCTCTCTTGGTTCTCTTTTTCTGGAGACCCTAACAGCTTATTTTGTAGAGGTGGCTAAAACATCCAAAGATTTCTACAAAATAGGAGATTATGAAATAAATTTGGATACTTGTGTCAGCACATAGTTTTGGGGAAAGTTCGTCAATGCAAGATTTCTGTCACATATGCCATCCATTTACTGTGACACTTTAAAATACTGGAGATATACAGTCAAAATCAGGGGAACAGATGAGGTTCCTGAGGATAAAGTTTAGAGAATTACAAAAGGCAAGGACTGAGGTTTAGAGATACCAGTATTAATGGACATGGGTAAAATACCCCAGATGTTGAGAAGGCAACAAAATGGTTAGTGAAATCAGAATTAAACTTGGAGACTTATGACTGGAGTGCAAGATATTAAAAGGGGAAGTTGGGAACTATATACGTGTGTGTGTGTGTGTGTGTGTGTGTGTGTGTGTGTGTGTGTACACACATGCAGCAGAGAAAGCACAGTTCAATGAAGACAATTCATTTTGTTGAGCTTAATACTGGTTTTGTTATAGAGAAATTTTATTAGAGTAAATAATGAAACTAACTTGGAGCAAGAATGAGATTTGGTTTCGGTACATGTTTAACACTGTAATGGTACATCAGACAACTATCTGTGAGCCCTCATAAAAGCAAAAGAAACAAAAATCTAATGTATATTTTACTAATAAAAATTTATTTTCTAAGTGACAAAATTTAGAAATAAAATATATTTATTTTATGTTATAAAATATATGTATAAATTTATCTGATAAATTTAAATTTACAGAACTTATTAAGAAAATATACAAGAAGGATAAGACTATTTTAAAATAATTTTTTGAAATTTGGGCTTAAGGTTCAAATTAATGGCTACTGTCTTCTATCATTAGTCCATTTATTTGAATAGTTTGATTTGATTACAGAGTATTGAGATGTTCTCTGCATGTATCCAGTATTATAAAATCAGATATACATAGATCTGAACACCTAAAAAGACCAGTGCAAAGTTATAAACAAAACATCCTAATGAATACCACAAATTATACATAGAGAGCAGAAGAAGTTTATACTAAAATTGGCATTAAATGATTTAGCCTTGGAGTCAAGATTAATATCACAGCTTCTCCAATGTGTTAAAATATGTTATATATTGTATTATGCACTTTTGTAGTTTTAAAAATTCTCAAAATAGGTTTAGAAATTATATATTTATCAAAAATTTGTGTGTCTATTGATGTTTATCCATAGTCTACTATGGAAAACTACTGGTTTAGATTAAACAAAGGGAAATATTCAAAGCACTCTGTTCTTAGCATGACGATTTTGGATATAAAGCAATTTTATTTGAATATAAAATTATATTCCCCATGATATAGTCTATTCTTGTTTTATCTTTAATTATTTGTGGTTTCACCAAATTTTAAATTAATGTGTTCTTTAAGTTTTTAATAAAACTTCTCATGAAAATTGGGTAATTTCTTTCTGTATTATCTGCTTTCTAGAACTTTTTGACCCTTTTTGGAAAAAGACCTTGCTAGTCAGCTGTATGACTCACTAAATTCTGCTCAATACCATGCAAGGACAATGGGATAGTCTTTCAGTTTGCTTGTATTATTAGCTATTATGTCAGTATTAAAGATATCAGAAGGCATTTTAACCTCATAGATGAGGCAGACAGTAGCTAAATAAGTACTGCGGCACCTGTTTGTCTCAATCAAGACTTTGGGTATCATTAGCAAAGAAGCATGTTGCGGCTTGAGTGGAGGTTCAGTCATCTCTACTTCAAGGTTGGAATTGCCCTAACTGTGTTAATAGCTATGTAATATGGACACCTCTATTTTGGATACAAGAAGAGAGATGTTCTGATACTACAGTTTGTGAAATGTAACACCATTATCTGATTCTTTTATTAAGTGCAGTTGTTCACACCTAACTACAGATTTATCATCTTGCATTGTTATCTCAAGATATTTATTCTCTAATAGAACATTAATAACTTGATGTGAGAGGTCATGTCTCCCCTATTTGACTGTAAGCTCTTTGAAGACAATGGGATATGTCTCATAATTTTAATTGGTGCTCTCTACATAGTAGTTTCAGCAAAGACTAGGAATATAATGGAGGTTAACATTCTATATATATATAGTTTATTGAGTTCCTATGTCATACCAGTGGCTATGGTAAGTGCTGTACACACAATAGTGATATGATATAAATTCTACCCCATTAATAAGTTGTAAACGTAAAAAGGATAAATAAATAAATATATATATATAAAATCTGTGAGCTTTAGAACTTCTTGAATTTCAAACTTGTAATATTATTAATTTTATGATAGATAATACAGTGTATTTTGTTAATTTCCAAAAAACCTTCAGTTTTAAGAGCATTATGAAAATATGGAGCATTTCTTTTTATTAAGCAGATTTTTATTTATTTCTATTATTTTTTAATATAGGTGTAATAACTTAGGAAGACATTTCTCGGAGAAACAGAGGGAGAGGCCGACTCCACACTGAGCCGCATACAAAGCTCAATCCCAGGACCTCGAGATCATGACCTGAGCTGAAAGCAGACACTTAACTGACTAAGCCATGCAGGCACCCCTTGTGAAAACTTAATTTAAAAATCTGGATGGCCTTGAATCCCATGGATTCTGAGTTTTCTTAACATAGGCTCTGGCCCAGGATTTCCCATTGGACAACATGGACCAAAAATCATTAGTTAAGGCCAGATGGAAAATAAAGGAAGAGAGAATTAAAACCTAGGAGGTATGGTAAAATAGAGTTGGAGTGCATGGGGACCCTCCCTTATGTTTTATCCTTCCCTTTATTTCCCAGAACCTCTCAGCTTCATGCATGAAATAGAGCATGTTCTAGGGTTAAACTTTGAAATTCTAAAAAATGGTAAATCTCCTTCAAAATGAAACCAATTAATGAATTATTGGTGGAGTTTTTAAAGTACTTGAAATACAGAGTATTGGGAAAGAAGGGCAATTTAACCTTTTATAGTGATAAACTTCAATATAGTGTATAGTAAAACACACAGATAAATTATTTACTTACTGTTGGGAAATGCTTAATATAGGTAGGACTTAGTCCTGCTCTGGCTGCACTGTGACTGTTCAGATGTTACAGGCTTCAGAGTTCTGTGGTAGGGTATGGGATAGATTGATGTGAGTTCTAGTTACTGGCATCTGAAGTACTGCAGTTGTGAATTCTTTGATCTAGAACCCTGAAATAAATCTGGAATCTGAAGTAATGTTAGTGTAAGATAAAGAAAAGAAGGCAAGGAGACAATTATTACACTGATTTTTATTAGTAAATATTGATTTAGTGAAGTATTTTGATTTATTAATGGAAATTTTTCCTTATCTTGAAATATATATATGAATTAACTATGACTTAGATATGTAAGAAGTAGTGTTATATTTTCAGTGGAATTTAAATTTCATGATGCAGTAGAGACATTTTGTAAAATTGATATAATTGATATAATAATAATTAGTCTTATTAGGGATATTGAATAAAGAGATGAAGTGAGAGAAACTTATTTTAAATAAAGAATCAGAAATAGTTGAGGCATGCCAGTATAATGAACAGATTTTTGTCCTCAAAGTCAAAAATGGCAAATACAGTTCTTAGCTTGGCTTACATTGTACTATGATATCTCAGTGAAATGTTGCAACATTTTAGCATCTATATTTTTAGTGAGCATTATTGATGGATATTTTTGTTTCTTCTGGATTGTTTACAATAGTATAGATATAGTCATTGTATTTACAAAAAAAAAAAAGGCAAATAAATTGACCTTAACTATTTTACATTGATCTAAACTTGCAAGCCAGTAATGCGCAAATGGCAAAAATATTTTATTTTTCTATAAGGAACATCAAGATTAAGTTTACAAAAAGACAAACAATCTATTCCATTGGAGTTGGTTTTCCCTGGTCAAAAGATTTTTTTTCAGGCTTAGAAAACTGTCTACATTTTCAAAATGAAGATTTTATGCTTTACTCTTCAAGTAAAAAATTCTCACAAAAGGACCTGAGTTAGAAGACTGAGAAGATGGTGGCAGAGTAGGACAACCTTGGGTTCCTTTTGTCCTGTGAACATAACTAGATAACTATCAAGTCATCCTAAATATTCTAGTAATCAACCTAAAGACTGACAGAACAAACTCCATAACTAAAGGGAAAGAATGAGCCACATCATAGGAAATGCAGAGACATGGTTTAAAGGAGAAACAGATTGCAGGTGCTGTGGAGAGGAGAGAGCTGTGGTCCCAGAGAAGGGTGAGAGAGAGAGAAAGAGAGAGAGTGGAGCACATAGGGGAACACACAAATTGAATGTTTTCCCAAAGCCATTGGCTTGAAAAATGAGAGGGGCTGAATTTTGTGAATTCTTGCAACCAGGAGGACTTAAAGCCTGGAGTTTTAAAGGTCAGTGGGCTTGGCAGGGTTAGAGCATGGAGAACACTGCTCTGTTCCTGGAGAGAAGGCTGGCAAACAACCTGGGGAAAAAGGCATGGAATCAGATCTGATCTGAAGAACTCCTGGGCATACAAGGAATATATTATTCTCTTCTCTGAGCACATCGCTGGGAGGCAGTGTTCACAGAGATGTCTCAGAAAACAAAGGAACTGGCTGAAGCCATGTCCCACTCCCCCACCCCCACCTTAGTATAAACACAGCTACTTGGGGGAAGCAACAAAGTGCTGAGAATGGCTGTCTAACTTGCTTGCACCAAACCCCTGTGCTCTGGCAGAATTGCTTTTTTCAGTCAAGCTTACCTCAGTCCCAGTGTGGTGGGCCCTTACCCCAGAAGACCAGAACAAATCCCTGTCCACACAATGTCTCCTGACCAGAGAATTCTGTAGGTTTTAGTTCTGGTGGAAGTGGTGTCAGGTTTCATATCACAAACTGACAGAGCACACTTTGTTAAAACTCATCACATCAAGCCATGATCAAACACTGTCCATAACAGGCAAGGAGAGCCTTTGCAGATGCCTGGGCTGAAGGATAGAACAACCCAAACCCAACAGCACAGGGCTTCCAGCACACACCAGAGATATTCCCTGCAGTGCGAGGCCCTAGGCACCACATGACCCTTTCTTCATAACACCATTCTTTTCAGGAGCAGGAGACATAACTGCCTTTTCTAACAACAGAGAAGACAGAAACTTAGACAAACATCCAAGACGGAGTAATTTATCTCAGATGAAAGAACAAGATAAGGCCCTAGCCAGAGATTTAAGTGAAACAGATACAAGTAATGTGCCTGATGGAGAATTTAAAGCAACAATCATAAGGATACTCACTGGGTTTGAGAAAAGAAAGAAGACATCTGTCAGACCCTAACCACAGAGATAAAATAATTAAAAAAGAGAGATGGAGAATACAATAAATGAGATTGGGAACAGGCTTGACCCAATGAATGGCAGGCTGAAAGAAGCAGAGGAATGGATTAGTAACCCAGAAGACAAAATAATGGAAAATAATGAAGCTGAATAAGAGAAAGAATTATGCAACATGAGAATAGACTTAGGGAACTCAGTGACTCCATCAAATGTAATAACATTTGTATTATAGGAGTCCTAGAAGAAGAGAGAGAAAAGGGGCAGAAAATTTATTTGAAGAAATAATAGCTGAAAATTTCCCTAATCTGGGAAAGGAAACAGATATCCAGATCCAGGAGGCATGGAGAACTCACATCAAAATCAACAAAAGCAGACCAACAGCAAGACATAGTGTAGTTAAATTTGCAAAACATAGTGATAAAGAAAAAAAATCTTAAAAGCTGCAAGCCAGTAGAAGTCCTTAACTTACAAAGGAAGACCCATTAAAGCTAGCTGGAGACTTCTCAACAGAAACTTAGCAAGTCAGAAGGGAGTGGTGTGATATATTCACAGTGCTAAATGGGAAAAATCTACAGCCAGGAATACTCTATCCAGCAAGACTATCATTCAGAATAGGAGAGATAAAGAGTTTCCCAGACAAATAAAAAGTAAAGAAGTTAATTGTCACTGAACTAGCCCTATAAAGAATATTAAAGGAGACTTTTGGACTGCAAAGGAGAGACCAAAAATGACTTAGATAAGAAAGAGATAAAAAAATTCTCTAGAAGCAATGACAAAATACAAATACAAAGTACTTGATATCATACCATATACCTTTTCTGTCCACAACTCTATGGAACTAGAAATCAACCACAAGAAAATATTGTGGAAGGTCACAAATAGATGGAGGTTCAGCAGTATGCTACTAAATGATGAATGGGTCAACCAGAAAATCAAAGAAGAAATAAAAATATACTTGGAAACAAATGACAATGAAAATGTAATAGTTCAAAACCTTTGGGATGCAGCAAAAGTGGCTGTTAAAGGGAAGGATATAAGCAATACAAGTCTACCTTAAGAAGCAAGAAAAATCTCAAATAAACAACCTAATCTTGGGGTGCCTGGGTGGCTTGGTCACTAAGCATCTGCCTTCAGCTTGGGTCATGATCCTGGAGTTCCAAGATCGAGCCCTGCATTGGGCTCCCTGCTTGGCAGGAGGCCTGTTTCTCCCTCCCTCACTCCCCCTGCTTGTGTTCCCTTTCTAGCCGTGTTTCTCTGTCAAATAAATAAAATCTTTAAACAAAACAAAACAAAACCTAATCTTACATTAAAGGAGCTAGAAAAAGAACAACAAATGAAGCCTGAAGCCAAGGGAAGGAAGGAAATGATAAAGATTAGAGCAGAAATAAATAATATAGAAACTAAAAAGAAAAAAACAAAACAAAAAAAACAATAGAAGTGATCAATGAAACCAGGAGCTGGTTCTTTGAAAAAAATAATAAAATTGATAAACCTCTAGCTAGACTTATCAAAAAGAAAAAAGATCAAATAAATAAAATTATAAATGAGAGAGGAGAAATAGCACCTAATACCACTGAAATATAAATAATTATAAGAGAATATTGTGAAAAACTGTATGACAACAAATTGGACAAACCTGGAAGAAATTCCTAAAAACATATAAAGTACTAAACTAAAGCAGGAAGAAATAGAAAACTTGAATAAACCAATAACCAGGAAAGAAATTGAATCACTAATCAAGAAACTCCCAACACACCAAAGTCAAGGGCCAGATGACTTCATAGGCAAATTCTACCAAACATTTCAAGAGTTAATACCTATTCTTCTCAAACTATTCCAAAAAATAAAAAAGAAAGGGGAACTCCCAAACTCATTCTTTGAGGCCAGCATTACTTTGAACAAGCAGATAAGACTACACTAAAGAAAGAGAATTACCGGCCAATATCTCTGATGAATATGGATGCAAAAATTCTCAATAAAATATTAGCAACCTAAATCCAGTGATACATTAGAAAGTCATTCACTATCATCAAGCAGGATTCCTGAATTACAAGTGTGGTTCAATATTTGCAAATCAACCAATGTGATATACCACATTAATTTAAACAAAGGATGAGAAATATATGATCACTTCAAAAATGCAGAAAAAGCATTGACAAAGTACAATATCCATTCATGATAAAAACCCTCAACAAAGTAGGTTTAGAGAGAACATACCTCAACATAAAGGCCATATATGAAAACCCACAGATAACATCCTTCTGAAAGGGAAATAAACGAGTTTTTACTCTATAGTCAGGAACATGACAGTAATGTCCACTCTCATCACTGTTATTCATCATAATACTGGGAGACCTAGCTACAGCATTAGACAACAGAAAGAAATAAAAGGAGTCCAAATCAACAAAGAAGTAAAACTTTCACTGTTTGCACATGACATGGTTCTCTCTGTAGAAAACCTAAAAGACTCCACCAAAAAATTGCTAGAACTGATACATGAATTCAGTAAAATTTCAGGATACAAAATCAACATCCAGAAAACTGTTTCATTTCTATTTATGAATAATGAAACAGCAGAAAGAGAAATCAAGGAATCAATTCCATTTATAATTGCACCAAAAGATAAGAAGATAGCTAGGAATAAACTTAACTGAAGAGGTGAAAGTCTTGTACTCTGAAAACTATAAAATACTGATGTAAGAGACGAAGGTGACACAAAGAAATGGTAAGACATTCCATGCTCATGGATTAGAAGAACATATATTATTAAAATGTCTATGCTCCTCAAAACAATCTACACATTTAATACAATCCCTATCAAAGTATCAACAATATTTTTCAGAGAGCTAGAACAGTCTTTAAAATTTGTTTGGAACCACAAAAGACTCCAAATAGTCAAAGAAACCTGAAAAAGAAAAGCACAGCTGGAGGCATCACAATTCCAACTTCAAATTATATTACAAAGCTGTAGTCATCAAGACCGTATGGTACTGGCACAAAAATAAACACATAGATCATGGAACAGAATGGGAAACCCAGAAATGAAACCACAATTATATGGTCAATTAATCTTTGACAAAGCAGGAAAGAATACCCAATGAGAAAAAGATAGTCTCTTCAACAAATGGTGTTGGGAAAACTGGACAACAATGTGCAAAAGAATGACTGAACCACTTTCTTACACCATACAAAAAAATAAATTCAAAATAGATTAAAGACCTAAACGTGAGACTTGAACTATAAAAATCCTAGAGGAGAACACAGGCAGCAAGTTCTTTGACCTAGGCTGTAGCAACTTCTTTCTTGATATGTCTTATGAGGCGAGGAAAACAAAAGCAAAAATGAACTATTGGGACTTCATCAAAATAAAAATCTTCTACACAATGAAGGAAACAATCAACAAAACAAAAAGGCAGCCTACAGAATGAGAGAAGATATTTGCAAATTACATATGTGATCAAGAGCATCTAAAATATATAAAGAACTTATAAAAATTAACACCCCAAAACCAAATAATTTAATTAAAAAATAAGCAGAAGACATGAACAGACCCTTTTCCAAAGAAGACATATAGATGGCCAATAGACACATGAAAAGATGCTGAACATTATTCATCATCAGGGAAACAGAAGTCAAAACTACAATGAGATATCACTTCACACCTGTCAAAATGGTTAAAATCAAGAACACAAGAAACAACAGGTGTTGTTGGTGAGGATGTGGGGAAAGGGGAACCTTCCTACACTGTTGGTAGGAATGCAAACTGGTACAGCCACTCTGGAAAACACTATGGAGGTTCCAAAAAGTTAAAAATAGAACTACCCTATAATTCAGCAATCACACTACTAGTTATTTACCCAAAAAATAAAAAAGTATTATTTCAAAGGGATACTTGCACCCCAGTGTTTATATTAGCATTATCTATAATACCCAAACTGTAGAAACAGCCTAAGTGCCTATCCATAGTTTAATGAATAAAGATTTAGTACACACACACACATACACACACACACACACACACGCGCGCGCGCACACACTGGAATATTACTCAGTCATAAAACAGATGGAAATCTTGTCATTTGCAAAGTTGTTGATGGAGCTGAAGAGTATTAGACTAAGTGAAATACGTCAGTCAGAGAAAGACAAATACCATATGATTTCACTCATATGTGGAGTTTAAGAAAGAAAACAAATGGGTAAGGGGGAAAAAAAAGAGAGGACAAACCAAGAAACAGACTCTTAACTACGGAGAACAAACTGATGGTTACCAGACAGGAGGTGGGGTGGGGGATCGGTAAAATGGGTGGTGAGGATTAAGGAGTGCATTTGTTGTGATGAGCACTGGGTGTTGTATGGAAGTGTTAAATCACTATATTGTACACTTGAAACTAATATTACATTGTATGTTAATGGAATTTAGATAAAAACTTAAAAATTTTTCTCACATAGGGTAAGAGCCTTTGTATGGAACTTAAAGAGAAGTTGGTGATTATGCGATCATTACTATCAATATATATTTAGTTGTGAGAAAAAATGCGATTTATGTTCTCAAAATTTGATATGGAAGAGAAATTTACAAAATACACTTATTTTCACATTCTTTCTAAAATGGCTGTGTTTTGGGGTGCCTGGGTGGCTCAGTTGGTTAAGCATCTGGCTCTTGATCTCAGCTCCAGTTTTAATTTCAGGGTCATGAGTTCAAGCCCTGCATTGGGCTCCATGGTGGCATGAAGCCTACTTAAAAAATAATTAAGAATAAACAAATACTTTAGAAAAATAAATAAATAAATAAATAAATAAATAAATAAATAAATAAATAAAGTATGCGTTTTAAGGAAAAATTCCATCTAAGTCAGAATCTGACAAAACTTGGAAACATGGTTCTAGAAAAGACAGTTTGGTAAAGAAAAGTTTACATTTCTAGAATGATTTTATCACTGCTTTTTCCTTCTTCTTGTTCTTTATTTTTTTTTTCTTTTATTCTGAATAGGAAACATCTCTGCTTTTCTTCTATTTCTGTAGTAACCCACACCTACATATGCCACTATCAGTTGATATTAAAAGGTTAATTCAGTTTCAGAATTCTGCATGGTGCTTCATAAGGGTTGATTCAAACACTTAATGATACATAGAGCTCACTGAGAAGAAGCTTGGTATCATCTATTCTAGTGTCTAAGAGAGCATGTCCATCTGCTCTGTATTCTGTGTTTTGGTCTTCGTTTAGGGAGTTGGTTCTGGTCTTGGTTCAGCAAAGACTAATGAGAAAAAATCTCTTCCTAGTATCAAAATCTGCTTTTTCACTCTCTATCCTTAATAAGCCTTAAGCACATAATAGATAAATTGGATAGGCCACTGGAGATAGGTGGGTAAGACAGACACCACCCTCTTCCCACCCAATTGAAGGAGCATGCTTAAGTAACAGTTGATACGCCTTGAACTGCCTTCTGTTTATCTAGCTCTTGTTTGTTCAGTGGTATATTCAAACTGAGGGGATTCTCTTCCTTAAGGTATAAAGAAAGGAAGGAAAAGGGAGATGAAATGCCTGGCTTGGGGGAAGGGTTTTTTAGAGAAGGAAAATCCTGAGTAGGATTTTATGTAGTTTTACGAGGTAAATATTCTTCTGTATTATACCATGAATTCTTCCTAAAAATCTCTGTGGATTCATTATGAGTGAGGTAAGTTTCTGAAGTGGGTAGAGTGCTAGCAATGACTCATGGCACACTGAGGGCAAAGGCTGCTCCATGGGAGGTCACTACATCTGGGTGAGGAGCTATAGAACTTTACCTCCTTACTAGGATTCCTGTCCTTCCTGAAAACTTGTTGCTTTTAAGATATTAGCAAGTTTGGGGGGAAAGAATCATTTTGAAAACCTGATCTCCCTAAGCTTGTTTTCTTCATCTGTGAAATGGGGATAGTAAAAATACGTGTCTTACAAGATCACTGTGGATATTGACGCAAATAATCTCCTTAACACAGAACCTCAAACACAGCCATTCAGTGTCTGTTAGATAGTCTTCTATTATCATTACTTTATTAAAGGTGAATGTTGCCTCAATAGAAGAGATCTGCATCCAGCAGATCTGGATGACTTAACTTGAAGTTAAATGAAACAACTGGCTCAAATAAATCCAGGGAAACCAGTTATTAGGAAATCACATAAAAGATCAGAATGTTCCTGGAAAGAGAAAAGAACCTGGACTAAAGCATCATATATGTTCATATATATATATATATATATATATATATATATATATATGATACTAGAACTTAAAGAAAATAAAAGAGAGATTAACATTAAAGCCAGTTGGCAGACACTTTGAAAAGAAAGTGGTTTTATATTTATGAAGCGTAAATCCATTCAGATTGCTGTCATCCAAATTACTGAAACACTGAATAATGACTAAGAGTTATGATTCTGGCAAATCATTAATATTTTTGGCTTAATATTCAAATTCCAGATTCTTTGAACTCTTATCCTGGGCCAGGGAGAATTAACACATTTCACATTTTTTATTTCATTTAATTTTCACAAGTGCTCTATGTTAATTGATCTTATTAGCTCCACTTTGCAGATTAGGAAACTAACTAAGGAAATGAATATCCTTTAGTTAATATATATTTTATATATTTTCTTTTTGACTCAGTCCATGCAAACCGAATTTTGAACTTATATAAATCATTTTAATTTTCCATCAAAATAAAATAAAAATTAAAAGTACTTCTTAAACTCTATTCCTTTCTGGAGCTACTATCTTATTTCTCATCCTTTTCTTTATGAAGTTATTAAGGTTGGATTTGTTCTATGCAAACCAATGATGTTGAATTTTCGAAGATATAGTAGACCGTGTGTAGAATTTCAAAGTAGATAAACAAAAGTGTGTTACTTGAGTTTTGAACCCCTCACATACTAAGAATATAAAATTATCTAGGGTTAGAAATAAAGGAGAATATTTTTTGAGATAGATATTTGAGGAGAACTTTTGGAGTGCTGTGAGTTTATATTCCTTTTCCCCTCTGTCCTTAGGAATGAAGGGCACAATTTGTCAACTCTTTATCTTGTAAGAAGGGCTTCAAGGGGACCATTTAAAGAATCTTGTATCATAGATATGTATGTATATGAATGATACACACACATATAAATATATAATATAAATGTGTGTTGTTGTGTATATATGTGTGTATTCTCTGCAACTGGAAGAAATGGTAGACTTGGATTTGATTCACATCTGAGAACAAATATGTCCTACTGGGTAGTAGTATCCAGAAATAAGAAGCTGTGACATGTATCACTGGAAATAATAGTGGGAAATTTGAAATAAGTAGCCTAAGGAGAGGTACCACCGGAGTTAAGGGAGTTGACAGAGGATCCGCCCATAAATCACCACAAAGTGCCCAGGGAAAGAAAGAGTTAATTAAACAGAGTATAGAGCCATAGAATAAGAGTGCCTGTGAAGTCTGCTGTCAAGGGGTTAGAGAAAAAAACTGTCTAGTGGGAAGAAAGAGAAAAGAAGACAACCACCTCTGTCTTGGCCTGAGTTCCCTAAAAAAGCCCTGCTAAAAGCTTCTATACTTAGACTGCATAATCTCAATATAGTAAGAGCAAGGAAAAAGGACAGCAAGGCAGAGAAAGAGGGAACATGTGTACCAGGCAGTACATTAGGTGCTTGCTTGTTTCCAATGTACATCTTCCAGACATGCTTTGTAGAATCACCATATCTTAGATTATTCCTTCAGTGGAAATAATAGAGAGGCATTCACCTGGCTTTTTCCCATTTCTTATCCCTTTTTGGTACAAATTCCATTCGTGAGGCATTAACTGCCCTATATGTGACCCTTCCAGGATGTGTTCCCAGGCCTCTCTAGGAAGCCATTAGGAAAGCTAGACCTTGAGCCTAGCAATGCATGGTTTTCTCATGAATTTGGAAATGGGAAGAGAACTAGAGTCTCCACAAGTCCTGGCAGATGGGATAAAGTGCAGAATCACTGTGATTGCACCATGGCAGACGTGAGGAGGCTGAGAAAACACAAGTATCATATGCGGCAACAGTAGCTGAGGCTACTCCTGAGTAAGTGGCTGAGGTGTGGATGGTAGGATGTGCCATCTTAGTGTCTTCTTGAAATCCCCCTCTCACCAAGGGAGAGGAACCAATGTTTATCTTTGAGCAAATATTGAAATCTTGTTTATTATATTGTTTGGATAATTTTACTTGTTGAAATGAGGATGGATTTGTAATTTGAAGTGCCTATAAGAATTTTTATTGACTGAAAGAAAAGTCATGGAATCTGCCTAGTTTTTATCTAGGAGCAGGGGAGGATTGTCCCTACTGAAGACATTTAAAGAGATAATAAATTTACTTAAGATTTTTGTATATTCAATTCCTTTATTATATTCCAAGCTCCTAAAAATGCACTTTATTTCATTATCTCTACTTCTTCACTTCTTATTAATTCTTCAGTGCACCACCACTATTCTTTTTTTTTTTTTTTAAAGATTTTATTTATTTGACAGAGAGAAACACAGCCAGAGAGGGAACACAAGCAGGGGGAGTGAGAGAGGGAGAAGCAGGCTTCCCGCTGAGCAGGGAGCC